>MU223892.1:2316649-2328338 GCA_018584345.1 Thuja plicata
AGACACGATTGGCACCTTGTTGATAGTTGCACCAAGTAAATCTAAGAGCAGAGTTGTCACTATTTTGATCATAAAAAGGATCAAAGAGATTAAAATGACTTTTGAATCTATCCCAAAAGCCTTTTTCCGATCCTTTCCACTCAAAGGGAACACCTCTAGATTTATCAAGATCGGATTCAATCATATTGAAGTCTCCCCCAAAAATCCAGGGTATATTGGGCAGGGTAATCATCCAATCCCAAAGTTGGGATCGTTCACGATAATCATTGGAAGCATACAATGAGAAAATACCGAAACAACCATCAGTGTCTTTAATAACCACCCAAGCCACTCTGTTATAAGGAGAAACACCTGACTTAAGTATACGATTAGCCCATTTAGGATGAGTCAGAAGAGAAACTCCTCCTTTTCCCTTAGGATGGCTGGAGAAGATCTTAAAAGCATCTTTCCAAATGCAATCAAGGGAAACATCAAGGGTAAATCCAACAAATTTAATTTCTTGCAGCATCAAAAAATCAAGATTATTATGCATATTAACAAAATTTTTGACAATAAACTTGCGATCAGGAGACTCAAGGCCTCTCACATTCCAAGACAGAACCTTCATGATGAACTGATATTATTGTTTCTAGTAGGGAGACCAGCATTGTCCCTAGTCTTTTTTTGTTCATCGACCCAGGAGGTCTACCTTTCTTCTTGGAGGGGAGGTCTTTCATATTCTCATCCTCATCTTCATGGTTTCCCTTAGAATCCATGGTCAAGGAAAGATCCACACTAGAGGAGGGGCGACTACAATTGAATAGAGGATTGGCAAAAACCACCTCTATCATAGAAGTGTCCTCAATTTCATTTAAAGCAGAGAAGGAGTTTTTGGTAGAAAGATCCTTAGTATTTTCCATGTTTGGAGCACAGAGATTAGTGCAAGGAACTAACCCTGGGTCTGGAGGTAGACAAATTTGAGTATCGGCCATAGCATCATCAGGCTTCTCTATATTGATCAACATGCGGAGTGTTATCCAATAATAGGATAGGACTGGGTTTAAGTATTTCAATTGGATTATTCTTTGCCCTTCGTGGTTGAATCTGATCTAAAGCTAACTGTTGAGCATTTTTCCTTCTTTTTTTTTTACGGCGTGAAACAATCTGGAAGTCATCAAGGCAAGCCGGTTTATTAGATCCAACATTACTAGAGGCAAACATACGACAATCTGGTGTCGAGATGCTAGTAAATTTAACATCAGAGAAAGGGTTAACAATTTGCTGAGAAATGTTTAGAATGGATGGAGGAGTTAGGATTGGGTTCAAAGGATGGGAAACAGAGGGTTTTATAGGAGCATTATGTTCAGTCCGTGGTTTAGGGTTGACAGATTGGGTGTCCGAAGTGGGGATGAAAACAGGTTTAGGTCTAGGGTTAGATTTCTCAGAGGTGGGTTTCTCAGCAGTGGTATTAGGTTTTTTCCTGTTAGAAATAATAGGGCAATCCTTTCTTTGATGGCCCTCACATTTACAAAGGAAGCAGGCATTTAAACCCCCTAGAATTTCAATGGGGCAAACAAAGATCTGATCATGTATATTAACCTTCAAGCATGGAGGAATATCAATACCTGGTTTAATAGATATTAAGACCCTCACATCTAGGTTAGGAACCAGCTTAGCGGTCTCATCTATTCGAATGATCTTGCCAAATTCCTCCAATAACTGGGGCATGAATTTCCATAGTAAGGGAGGGACACTACGCAAGAGAAGATATCTAGGGCATGAAAGGGCTAGGATTTCATCCTCAACAGCCTCCTGTGACCAGGGAAGAGCTCTGAAAGAAGTTTTGCCCACCGACCAGTAATGTCGGTTTAGGGCTTGCAACTAAGATTCATGATTTTGGAAGAAAATAATGAACAGGCCTCGTTGTATTTGCCTACAAAAGGAAATCTTTAACCCCATTTTGGTGTTCCAGAGACTATTAAACCAGTCATCTAAAAATTTACGCGGAGGGCATTTTTCAACATCGATGCAAGCAAAAAATATAGCCGTTCTTGATAATCTATCCTTTTCCATGGCTATTTCCTTTAGCATCTCATTATTTGGCAAAATATAAGAGCCAGTCAAGGCATAGAAAAAAGACTTACCTTGCTCTTCCGGTTCCTTTCTTCCAGTATCCTTAATAAATCTATCCAAAGGGGAGACGCCATTAGAGGCGGGGGCAACTGTCTCTGCGAAAGATTTCTTAAGGGTTTGAGCTGAGCCGGCACCCACAGAAGCAGATGGAAGAACATTAACAGTTGGAGATGGGTTAGGGTTGATATCAAGGGCTTTGAGGAGGGTGCCATCAGGAGGGACGAAATCCATAAAAATAGAGGAGGTCATCCGCACAAAGCAAGCAAATGAGACTTAAAAATAAAAAATAGTAAGAAGTTAAACACTGCAAAGAGATGGGGAGGAGATCAAACCATGTGGAGGAGAGAGACTCTCCTCCACCTCACAGCTGAGCCACTGACACCACTTTCCAGATGGGAAACACAGCTGAAACAGATACCATGCGCCGGAAACCACTGAGAGAAAGCCGATCAAAATTTTCGCATTCAGACCGATCGGAAAAACAATATTTAATCATTTGTCTTTTTTTTAATAATTTTAGAAAAGTAAAGGTACTTTGTAATTGAGTTGATGGAATTGTTGATATTTGATGGTTAGTTAGTTTCAATTTTTTTTCTTGTTTGTGGGTGAAGTTTTATTGGCTTCCTATGAAGCTTGTTGTGAGGCTAGTATCTAGTGATAAAAAAATTAATTTTAGTCAATCAAAATGTAGTATTTTTTATTTTGTCATATAAATAAATTTTTATATAGTCTATATGCATTTTTAAAAGTTTTTATATAGTCTATATGCTCTTATACAAGGATTTTACGGATCTACTATGATGACACAGTTTAGACATAAAAGTATTATTTATTCACATTATGTAATCATAATTGATAATTCTTTTTTATTTTTTCATATTCATGTTAGAGCTAGATTCTTTTTACGATATGCAAAATTTGATAAATTATAATAGTGGATAATATTTTAAGATGTGTAAATGGTGGTGTAATTAATTTCTCATAATTACACTTTACTTAAGTTAACTTAGGATAATGCATTTCATAGTTTTGTTGGTTTGTGAAAGGCTGAAAGGGTTTACACTACAAAATAACAACCAAGTTGATCTCTCAATTTCCTAGGGAGAAGCCAACTCCAATGATGGGGGACTCAGGGTCCTTCTATACAGAGTCAGCCTGACTCTTCTCTAAGGTCTCTCTCCTAGACCTCCTAGGGTACTCTCAAACCCTAATCTGAAGTAAGTCACCAAGAACTCCACCTCCTTCTCAAGTCCCAGTTCCCATCAACAAGTTATTCTTCCACACTTGGTGAACCTACAATGGTAGATTCATTCAGACTAAACCAACTCGTTCAGCCAATGCACTCATAACATATTTCTCACTTTCTTCCCTAGCCAGACTATTACCGAGCTCGCTTAGAGTAAGAACTCCAAAATTATGACTATCACTTCTCCTACCAAAATGCAAAAGAAAACTATATGCATGGGATCCTCTCAAATTCCATACAGGCACATGGTTATCACCATGGATTCAAGAACCTTGAGGAGCCACTTAGTATTTACAACCCAAAACGGGCTAGGAACTTACAACTTTCGAAATGAAAACCAAAAGATTAAACTACTTGCGCATAGATTAAACAACAATAACTAAATACACAACATGCAACTTTTAATTAACTCAAAAATAAGAAAACCATACAAACATATCCAACTCTTTTGATCTCTCTATCAACCTCTTCTTCTTTCAACTCTCTCAAAATAAAGGCTTGGGAGATCTTAAATAATCTTCCCATCATTGGAATAGACTTAACTACCCACTCAATTCAAAAGCATCTTTTTAGGAACTGTTACAACTGACCATACTGTCCACTAAGCATCAGTACCAAGCATCAGTACCAAGCATCAGTACCGAGCATCGGTACTGAGCAACAACAATACATGTCGAGCATCATCAGTACATACCAAGCAACTTATTTAAGTTTCCCAATGCCTTGGTTGGATTTCTAGAGGCTTACAAAAAACCTCTTCAACACACAATTAAACTAAAAACATGTCTCTAAGCAACTAGGGATTTTATTCACCAGTTTGACCCATTTTGCACTCGGTCATTAAAAGAGTGAATGAACAAACACCTTACAAACCAACTTAAATGAATCCAAAATGCTCCTAAGGGCCTTTTACCCTAAGTTCTCTAGGTCTTCCGGCACCATCCAATTATCATAAATCTCTAGGACTTGGACCAATTGACAAGGATCTATTAAACTCTTTTGCACTTTGGGCTCTACAAAACCTGGGAGGGTAATCCCTCAATGCCTTTACAAACACTACACCATACTTGTAAAAGACATTAAAACAAAGTAGATAATCTCATATACACACTCAAAAGAGAGGGAGAATTCCCATGAACATCTAATTCCTTTGTGATCCTCAACCACTTGGAGCATGAGATGAAAAATAACATCAAACAACACGAAAAGGAAAGATTATGTATGATTTTAAGAATTGGGACCAAACTGAAAAAAAAAATAGAAGATGCATAAGGCTTGACCAGTGCCAAGGGAAGGGCTATGGAGTCACACAACCAACATTTCATCATGCAATATCAAACGTTTTTTACAAATATTTGGAAAAAACATTATCACATTATGATAACAAGACCACTAAAGCTTTACCATATAACCATTCTTAGAAATCCATCTGTGAACACAATACTCCTGTTACATTTCTTGAAGCAATTACTCCACTCATTGAACAGAAAGAAACAACAAATATAGAAAATGAAACAAATGTGCATGAAAAAACCCAGATAATCTTTGATTATTGAATTCAAAATAATATTACAATGTAGCCATGGAAATAGTATTAGAATAAAATATACTCATAAAAATCATTGCAAAACACAGAGATATTTTAGACTAAATGACTAGCAATTATATTTTACCCTAGCTCTACATTTTTTACAGAACTTATGTTTTCCTTGTGGAGCTTTCAAAATTTGGAACCTAGAATTGGAACCTAAAAAATTGGACCCCTCTCTTATGGTAGTGAATTCCCTTTTATAGAAACAAGGGAGAAAAAAAGCTTTAGACTAGAAGAGACACATGCTAGAAGCCCACAAGACCAGTTTAGATTCCTTCTACAACAATATTTTCAACTAACTCTTGAAAAATTTTCATTTTGGTTTATGTGATGAGGAATGAAATAGAACTTCAACCGCATACTGGTAGAAACAAAATCTTGCATGAGTCATGCCACCATCGCTCTTGAATTCTTCCAGATGGATTATGAGATGCGTTGTTTTGAGTGACAGAGTGTTTTCTTTCCTAGAAAATAAAATTGGGGAAGATAAGATGAAAAAAGTACCTCTAAACCAGAGGAGGAGCTCAAACCTTCATGCCCAAGATTAGAGAAAATAGGAAATAAGGCTCACAGAGAAACTTATAAGGAGGAGAGGGGTTGCAACTTCAATTTTTTTACAGAGATGACTGGATGCTACCCTGAAGCCATCCTGAAACTATTTCCTCCACCTTGTGGAACCTTTGTTACATGCCTAGACCAACCAAAGATGGAGGGGAGGAAGTGTAACAACCAAGAAGGGCCCAAATAATGGGAAAATGGATTTCAAGACCCCTCTGGTTATTCCTGCCACTTTCAAGACTCCTGTAATTATAAACACACTCGCCTTAATGAAATTCCAACCAGTAGCAGAGAGCTTATAATGACAGTTTGCACAACACTACTCGGCCTTCATTCTTCACTCAATTCAAAACTACCTCAGAAGGATATGAGATCTTTGTTCTTCTCTACCAACCGAGCTGCCACCCTGCTACATTTATAACTCAAAAACACACCACTTGGTGGTTTTGTCATTTTAATAATGTTTCTTGAAGCTTACTCATCCTATCAATCATGTCAACAGACCCAAACGCCACAATCTTGAAGCTCTCTAATGCAAGGATTATAATAATCCATTGCCTTCTACTTTGAATTCTTCTCGGAGATGGTTACTTGATCTTATCTTGTAGAAAAAATCTATAATAATCTATACATATTTGATCTTGTTGGCATATCATATTTATATCGATATCAACCCAGAATTCATCTTGAACCACTTGCACCTTTGGAACTTGGTTTCATGTTGTTGTGGCACTTACACCTTTTGGAAATGAGTTGAAAACCATATATTTTGCACATTCCTATGCCAACAAGGCAACACCATGTCCATTGGTTACTTCCCATGCAGGCGACGAGCATTGGATCGAATAATCTCTTTTAAAATTATGTTTGAAACTTCGTCGTTGATCATCCTCCAGACCAGCACATCCAACGACACACAATGGTAATACTGAAATTGACCACCACATTAGCAAGAAAGGTCTCACCTCAGCAAATGGGAAAGCTCCAAGTTGGTTCTCCATCATCATCCACTTCCATAGTCCTACAGTCAACCTTGACCCCCGATGAGGAAACGTGGAAGAATCATCATGATGCTCTCTCGGGGGGGTTAGCAGCACGCATTGTACTACTGGCTTTGAGAGAGTCTCTTGAAGTCATGCCTTTTGTCTTTTCTTGCTTTTATATCTCTTTTTGGAGAGGGGTTTTTCCCACTGGGTTTTCTCCTTTGTCTCCGGTTTATAGAGATTTCCTTGTACTGGGTACCTGATCAGGCCTTATTGCCGGGACCCATTTCTTGCTTTCTTAGTCTTTCTAGGTCTGCTTTCTCCCTGCGTTCAGCTTAAGGGGGGTGTTAGAGTATTATTTCATTTTACTCTAGTTGCTTAAGCGTCTCTTAGGTGCATTATTAATTAACTCTTAATTAATAATGTGCAACCTAGTATTTACCTTTTAGGGTTTCGTTCACCTTTATAAGGTTGAACTTTGTAATTGTCTTTCATTAATTCAGTTGATAATTTTGCTCTCACATTTTGAGTAAACATATGAGTTCTTCTTTTTTGTCTTTGTGCTTCTACTTTTTATCAGGTTCTTGCATGCAGGTGTATTCGGGGTATGTGGATTTGCATGTTAGCAATTACTACACATAGTCCTACAGTCAACCTTGACCCCCGATGAGGAAACGTGGAAGAATCTCACAATCCTATGCTGAATAGAGATCAATCATTTTATCACGGGATTAAAAGGACTGTTGATCTTTGATGCACTCTATCCTTTGAAGAAGCAATGACATAAAGTATCCCTTGAGCACCTTTTCTGTCAAAAAAAAAGAGTTTTGTTAAAATTCAACACATGTTGAAAGATGGACACATTAGTAATCTAATCTTTAAAAAAAATAGATCGCCAAACATAACATAAGATATAAACATATACTGTTGACCAATGAACATACAAAAAATGACACAATCTCATGATCATCTCGGTCCAGACCATGACAACATCACAGGATCATAGGGCAAATAAGAAAGTAACACGTAGCTCACCGCTTGAAAAAGTAAAGGGTCCTGCCTAACATGAGCACTTAACCCATAAGTTTATAAAATAACATGAAGGGCTATGGGGCTAGGCTTAGGGAAATCACAACTTAAGGCATAAAAGCATTAAAGGGGCCAAAATTTAATCACTTATGGCACTAGGATTTAAACAAATTGGTCCCCCTTTTAATGATGATGACACCCATGGCTAGAGTTAAAAAAGGTAATGAAGAAAAAGAACAGGGCTAGGATTAGACATATGGAAAAATTGATCAACACATAAAACATCAATCCTAAGCCATGTTAACATAATTAAGAGAAATCCCTTTGTAACAACAAGAAAACTTCTGCTAAGGAATCAAACTATTTGTAGACGCATTTTAAAACACTACCAAGTAATTTGCATAGGAGACACTTAGGCAATTGCATAGATAAGGAATATAGTTGTTGGAGAAAATCCACCTTTGGTCTGATCTTGTTATCACATTTTCATATCCACTTATAGTGGAATGATAATTTTTGACCCCCTCTGAAGTTGGAAATTGGAGCTCGGGTTGGAAATTTTTAGGAGCGTAGGTTGAAATGTTTTGACCCCCTCACCATTTGAGTTTTATGATTCGTAGTCCAAATTTGGAAGCTCATATCTTTGTCATTCTAAGGCCTTTTTTGAGTGGATTTTTTTATTTGCGGTAGAATCTTGCGCTCCCCACATTTGTGCAGATATTTTCTTGATTTTTCTAGACTAATTTTTTTAGAATTTTCAATTTTTAGTAAGTGTACCTATCCTATCCTCATTTCTACAACTTTTGAGGCTCCATTCAAGCTTATATGGACACACTTTTAGGTGGCATTTTTTGAAAGTAGATAATATTTATCTACTTCTCATTTTCGCTATCAGATTGTAGCCATTATGGGTGAACATATCACTTTCAGAACTTGGTCTATTTTGACCTATTTTTGCACTTGTATTTGCTTAGATCTCTAAAATATCTTTTGCATTGTTCATTTGAGTCTACTATAACCTATTTGACATAGCTGTAAACATTAAAATCAAAAGTCCACTTTGCCTTGTTTTGCAAGTGCCAATTATACTTAGTATGAAATGCCAAAATCATCTTTTATTTATTTATTTATTATTATTATTATTATTATTATTTTGGGGTGGGGGGGCAGGGTTTCTTGGATTGAGTGAATTTGGGCATGGGGGGGTAACTTGTGTGATTTTGTATATTTCTCTCTTGTGTTCTTTCATTTTTTCACTTATGGGTTCTCCTAAGTTTCATCCTTTAACTCTACATAACTATGCATCAAAAAAATACATGCTTGGAGTAAACTAAAGGAAAAAGGACTAACTCAACATATTGATGGAACTATCAAAACACCAAATGATCCTAAAGTTGATCCAAATTCTCAAGTTGAATAGCTCACTAACAATACAATTTCTCTTGGAACATTGAGAAAGTATATCTCATATGATCTCATCTTTCATGTATTGATAAGTGTAAAATAATTAAGGAGGCTTGGGAAACACTTACTAAGTTGTATAGAAAGTTTGATTAGGTCTAGGGCTATAATTTGGACAATGATATTATCTAAGAATTTTGACACTTTCCAAGACTATCTTGCCAAAGAAAATGAGCTAAGAGCATAACTATAGGATTGTGGCATTAAGAGAAATGATGCACAATTCATTTTTAATTTGTTGGACAATATTTCAACAGAATATGCAACCTTTATCTCTAGTTTCCAAACCCAATGGTTGACTATTAGTTCATAAACTACAACATTTTTTTATGCACTCACAAAAACATTAATACTTGAACAAGACAATGTTAGAGGAATTACGGACCTTTATATTTCTATCTTCTTTAATGCCCTCCACTAATTTGAGCTATTGAGGGATGTGAAGTCATATGCCGCAACTCCACTTATCACTACATCAACCTTCTTCACATCATCTACAAGGCTTTCATGGTCATCAAATAAAGCTTGCACAAACAAAAAAAAGATCAAGGTAATTCATTGTCCAAAGAAAAGCATAAATTACTTGAAAAAAGAAAATAAAAGAAATTAATGGCAAGAAAACCTAGCTGAAAACATATCAAATAAGCAAAGTTGAGAGATGTTATCAAATAAACTACATTGCCTAGATTTGTACTACATTATACCTCTACTAGTTTGACACCATCCTTTTTTAAGAACAATAACATCTCCACTTTCTCAACATCAAAGACTAATTCTTTCCTTAAAAAAATGAAAGTAGGATGGTCAAGAGCTATTCTAGCTTTCACAATCCTTCTGCCAATTTATCATGTTCCTCCCACTATCAAAACCCTTCTACTCTCTTCCATATTTGCTTTCAAACTATTCCTTTAATGGCCAATTACTTTCGTTAAGAAATGTTGCTCATCCCTCTGTACTTATAATACAATGACTACAACTTGACATGAACTAAATATATATAGCTAATTTCAATATAAAGAACTTAACTAATTAAATACATTTTTGTTTTTCTTTTCTTTTCTTTGATTGTACTAAATACTCAATGGCAAATGATTTTAAATGCCCCATTATCATATGGCAGAATTTTATAATAACAACTTTGTTAGAGGATAAGGATCACAAAGTGTGATCCAAATATGGATGTTCAAAAAATTTCATACAATTGAATCTAGAAATTATCTAGCATTCGTATTGGTGAAGTGTTATTGGTTTTCTATGAAATTTTTGTCTTCATGATGTATGTTTATTGTTGATGCTCTTGTCATTATTTTGGCCTATTTGATTTATCTTTTTTGATATATGTATAAGGATGGGGCCCTTTCAAAATTCATCTTTCTAGTGCATAAGTTTGATGGACAAAATTTAGTCATAATAAAAATAATTTTCAAATTTCTCAATATTTTTAGATAGATATTATATATTTTACAAATTAAAAAATACCTCATTATATCAAATATATAAATAAAATAAATTTATATTGATAAAGATTAAATTCACTCTATTTCTAAATTAAACATATCTATTTTATAAATTAGAGATAATAATTTTATATTCAAAATTGCTAAATGGGTAGTTGTGTTAGGATTAGAGACAAACAAAAATGATGTAGTTGTTAGGTAGACGAAGACTTGATTAATATTCAAAATCATATTATTATGTCAAGTAGAGGCAATTATTGAAATGAGATATTTGTGTGTGTCGTAATATTAGATGAATGATAGAATCATAGAATCAAACAAGTGTGTGTGTGTGTGTGTGTGTGTGTGTGTGTGTGTGTGTGTGTGTGTGTGTGTGTGTGTGTGTGTGTGTGTGTGTGTGTAATGAAAATTGTATGTTTATAGTAATAAAATATAAAATATAGTAGCTCATAAAATATACTAAATCATAAATTAAAAAAATAATTTCATTCTTCAAAATAAATTAAATGATATATGAATTATACATTACAAAACTATGGTTAAAATAAAAACAAAATAAAAATTCAACCAATCATATTTGAGATAAGTAACTTTTATAATATTGAAAATTAATACATAAATATCTAAACTTTAGAAAACATGGAATTACAAAAAATAGCTACTTATGATTGGTGCAAAACAATAAACTAATTGTGCACCATGAATGCAAATAAAGATAGATTGTATTTATAAAAAAATATTATTAATTAAGAATTAAAACAAATAAATTATAAATTATTAAAATAATATTGTTGAATATTCATACAAATACAATAATTAATATAAGAAAAAAATAATCTGTCCTCATTGATTCATAGCAAATCAGACATATTATTAACTAAGTTTTGAAAGAGGAAAATATAATAGATATAACAACTAAGTCAAAATGAAATGTGTGTAATGATCGAATATTTAAGGAAGTAAAGTTAAAAGAGGGAATAATGTGAGTGTTAGGTGAGAGCGGGCTATTAAGGCACTTGATTCTAATCAAGTGGGAATCATTTTAAAAAAAATACGTGTAATGGTTTTGAACATTTGAGGTAGTAAAGTTAAAAGAGGGAATAATGTGAGTGTTAGGTGAGAGCGGGCTATTAAGGCACTCGATTCTAATCAAGTGGGAATCATTTTTAAAAAAAAACGTGTAATGGTTTTGAACATTTGAGGTAGTAAAGTTAAAAGAGGGAATAATGTGTGTGTTAGGTGAGAGTGGGCT
>MU223892.1:2330140-2348932 GCA_018584345.1 Thuja plicata
CCAAGCATACAATCATGGAGGTTTATGGTTTCTAAAGTCCATGCTTTCATATTTACATACTTGCTACAATTGAATTACAATTGCATATCTATTCAATATCATAGCTTCATTGTTAGATTCAATTCTAATACTTGCTAGCATTCTTATTTCAAATATTGATTTCAAGGTTAATTCCTAAATAGGGGTTTGACTAAGGCAAACCCCTCCCCAACAACAAACAAACATTTTTCTTGCAGGTATAGGTTCAGGTTTGTGGATCTGAGGCCATATCTGGATACCCTTTTCAGATTTCTTTTGGACTATGCAAACAGGGACACTTTCAGATTTGAGTAGATCGAGTTGGAAAAAGTGGTATAGGGTTGACCTTTTTAATAAGATGACATTAGAATGGAAAAATATTTATGGGTTTTGTCTGTCTCTGTGTTCCAGTTTGGTATCAACTATCAGCATCTCCAAAAATAGTCTACAGATCTTAGAAAATAGCAATCTTTGATCTGCCATTTTGTAAGGTTGGTACTTTCTCCTATTCTTTTCAATTGCTGTCATTAATCATATTAATCAATCAATTTACAAAATTTAAGATCCCCTTTCTTGGTCTCTTTCCAAATAGTGGATTCATTTGTGTATTAACCCTTTGGGGTTGATCAAAATTGGATCTCCTATTTGTGTATTTGAGGGTGAAAGAAAGGAGCATCTTATCTTCCCTTAATCACAATCATAATTGCAATATACATTCAATAAAATTCAAGTAAGTGAAAATAGGGTTAAGGAAATCAACACAAATAACAATTAACAATTCAAACCCCCCCTTAATCAAACTTATTCATCCTTACATCTCCTAAACCCCCACATTTTCATACCTTACAAATATATCAGTTGTAGTTTAGCAATATACCAAACTTATTGTTCTATAACCAATACAAATGTCTAGCTCTTGGTAAGCTCTTTTAGCTTAGATTTTTTTCTTGCAGAGTACTTTCTTCAATCTTCATTCTCTCCCTTAGATGGATGTTTCTTTGAATCTTTCTTTGATGTCTTCTCTCCCTTTGACTGTTCCTCTCCTTGATGATTCTATTCATATCTCTTTTTCCTTTGACAACACTAGATAATATACTTTTTCCCTTTGTGTTATCTCCCCCTTAGGATACTTCTCTCCCTTTGGATGCTTATGAGGGATATTTCATATGGATATAATCTCTCTCCCTTTGATAGCAATGCAAAAGTATATCCTTCCTCCCTTTTATAATATACTCCTTGAATTTCCCATTCCATCAATAGTACAATGACTCTGGTGTTTGGTGCAGATAAGTACCTTGCTATGTACTGATGTATCTTTGCAGTCCATCTCTTTTCTTGCATCAACATGAATGTTCTTCTTATAATGTGTAGGTTGATGTAGCTTCCTAGTCAGCTTAGTGACCAATAGACAAGGGTCGAACCCCTAGTATCTTTCTCAGGTACTCAAATGTATCTTTAGGAAATGTCTTTGTGAATATGTCTGCTAATTTTTCTTTGGATTGAACATATTCCAGTATCACCTCTATCCCTTGTACTTGTTCTCTTAAGTAATGATACTTGATAGCAATATGCTTAGTCTTAGCATCCATGACTGGGTTCTTTGATATTTTTATTGCACTGGTATTATCACAATAGATAATCACTGGTTCAAGAATTTTCATATTCATACCTTCCAGTAATTGTTTGATCCATGCAATGTTAGAGAAATTTTCAAGAACAACCGCATATTCTACTTCTCCAGTAGATTGTGAGATGTATCCTTGCTTCTTACTTATCCATGTGACAAGTATGTCACCCATGAAGAATCCTCCTCCAGTTGTGCTCTTCATGTCATCTAATTTTCCAACCCAATCAACATCTGTATAGACTTGAAGCTCAAATTTTCCTTCTCTTTTATACCATAATCCATATTCCTCGGTATTCTTTAGATATCTTAGAATTCTTTTGACAATAGTCATGTGTGATTCCTTGGGATTAGCAAAGAATCTTGCAAATATTCTAACTACATGTGCTATATCCGGTCTAGTATGAACAACATACATGACTTTGCTAATCATAGATCTATATAGCGCCTAATTTACCTTGGTTGACTTGTCTTCCTTTGTCAGCTTACATCAGGTTTCCATACGTGTTCCAACTGGCTTGGAGTCTTCCATCTTGAATATCTTTGGCACTTCCTTGATGTATTTGGATTGTGTGATATAGATTCCTGCATCCTGTTGAAGAATTTGTAGACCAAGAAAGAATTTGATCTCCCCAAATATTGACATCTCAAACTCTTTGCTCATTTAATTAGCAAAATATTTACATAACATATCATTACCCCAAAATATGATATTATCAACAAATATTTCAGCAATCAAAATGTTATCATCAGTATCTTCTTTTAAATACAGATTGTTATTTTCACTTGTTCTTACAAATCCAATTTACTTATGAGATAGGAGTGAAGTCTTTCATACCATTCTCTAGGTTCTTGTATCAATCCATAAAAGGCTTTGTGTAGTCTACAAACCATGTTTCTCTTGTTAGGATCAACAAATCCTTCTCGTTGTTCAATGTATACCTCTTCTTCTAGTATTCCATTTAGGAATGTAGATTTGACATCCATTTGGTATACCTTGAATCCTTTGAATGAAACATAAGCAAGTAGAATTTTGACTCCTTCTATTCTAGAAATGGGTGCAAAGGTTTCTCCAATGTCAATATCTTTTTCTTGCGCATACCCATTGCATGCTAATCTT
This sequence comes from Thuja plicata, assembly GCA_018584345.1. NCBI lineage: Eukaryota > Viridiplantae > Streptophyta > Pinopsida > Cupressales > Cupressaceae > Thuja > Thuja plicata. The sequence goes on from MU223892.1 coordinate 2,332,903, forward strand.
TCTTTTTTCCTTGTGACTTTTCCATTCTCATTCAACTTGTTTTTGAATATCCATTTTGTACAAATGACATTCTTATCATCTAGTCTAGGTACTAATATCTATATTTTGTTCTTCTTAATCTGTTCTATGTCTTCATTCATAGCATTGACCCATTCTTCATTTTCAAGTGCAGTATTAACAGATTTAGACTCAAAATCACAAATTAAACATCTAGTGTTTAGTGACTTACTTCTTGTTCTCATTCTAGCCTTTTTGTCTCCTATGATCTAGTTCTGTTGATGGTGTCTTCTGACATACTTGGAAAGTATTAGTTTATCTATTTTTTCTTCATTTTAATCATTATCTTGACCTCTATTCTGGTCTCCATCGCTTGGAACATCATTTAGAGAAATTTCTTGATTTTCGGTGTTTGTAGCCTGATGCTCAAGCACATTGTTTTGTTTCTTAGGAGCGATACACTATTGCTCGGGTAGAGTGTCAAGTTCTTCACTATAGACAAACCTGTTGTAGTCTTCTGATTCTTTCCTGCTTTCCTTATCATTTTTCTCTATAGATTCATCTACTCTTACATTTGCACTTTCAATTATTTTCTTATAGGACTTGTTAAGATATTTATAAACCTTTCTTTTGGTAGAATAACCTAGAAATATTCCTTCTTCACATTTGGATTCAAGCTTTCCATTTCTATCATCTTTCAAAATATATCATTGACTTCCAAAAATTTTGAAGTAACTTACATTGGGTGTGTATCCATAACATAGCTTATAGGGTGTCTTATTGGTGTCTTTCTTCAATTGAACTCTATTCAATGTGTAGATAGCAGTACTGACAAATTTCCTCTAGAATGTTTGAGTTATTCCTTTCTCAATAATCAATTTTCTTGCACAATCAACAATGGATCTATTCCTTCTTTCAACAATCCCATTTTTTTGTGTTGTTCTTGGTGCAGAAACATGTCTTTGAATTCCATTCTCATTACAAAAGTTAGTGAATTCATTAGAAATAAATTCTCCTCCTCTATTTGATCTTAAGCATTTCAGTTCCTTACCACTTTATTTTTCTACAATAGATTTATACCATTTAAACATCTTGAATGTTTATGATTTCTCTTTTAAGAGCATAAATGTCATCATTCTAGAGTAATCATCAACAAAGAGAATGAAATATCTATCACCATTAGATGTATAGATCAATATGGACTAATTCTAGAATGACATTAGATGTATATGTTTTTATCTTGAAACTAGAATTTGTCATTTTACCTTTTTGACAATTCTTACACATGACATGGTCAAGCTTTGAAATGCTAGGTAAGCCTCTTACTTTCCTTTTATTGCTTATCCTAATCATTTTGTCAAAATTCACATGACATTACCTTTTATGCCACAACCATATGTCTTTGTTTCTAGCCATTAAAAAAGTGGTGTTAATATCATCAAGATACAATAGGTTACCTTTTGTTTTTTCACCAGTTCCGATCAACCTTCTTGTTTTATTAAAGATATTTTCCTTTTTCTTCTCAAATGCAACTCGGTGACCTCTATTATTCAGATGTGAAACACTCAATAGATTATAGTTAAGTCCTTTTACCTAGTATGCATTTTCACATCTGATCAGATTGTTTCATATTATGGTTCCTTTACCTTCAACTGGACACGATGAGTCATTACCCATTCTTACTGATCCACCATTGTAATATTCAAAAATTTCAAAATTTAAATTATCACCAATCATGTGGTGAATACAACCACTATCAATAATCTAGACATAATTTTTACTAACCTTATATATGAGTGCAGTCTCAACATCCCTTTCCTCTTTGTCTGAATCATCCTTTATAGCAACAAATACCACCTCAATGTCTTCATCAGATTTGGTTCCATTATTCTCAGCTCTGTTCTCAGCTAGGTAATAAGATTTCTTCCCTTTGTCCTTGTAGTCTCGGGTATCTCTTCTATCAAATCATCAGTTTCTTCTTTAATCTCTGTCATCACTTATGTCAAACTTCTTATCATATGATTTGTCACTACTTCTATGTTCTTTTCTTTTGTTAGGACATCTAGCAACAAAGTGTCCAATCTCTTTACAATTAAAACATACTAGTGGTAATTTACCTTTGTATCTACCTTTGCCTCTCTACAATATTCTAGCCATTAGTGCTTCAATCTCATCAAGTTCTTGATCATGACTATCACTTTCACTATCATTCCTCATAGTGTGTTTATGACTTGAATTACTTATTTTCAAAGAAGATTTGAATGCAGACTCAATAGATGGTAAGACACTATTGTCAAAGTTATTCATCTCAAATGAAATAAGTCTACCAACCAAACTATTTAGAGTGACATTGTTATTTTCTACTTCTCTCATTTCTTGTATAGAAGATACTCTAATAGCATAAACAAGCAGTAAGGTTCCTAGGATTTTACTTACCACTGTTTCTTCTTCAAGTATACCTCCAACTCCTCAGATAGCATTGACTACCTCTTTGATTGTGCAACTATACTGAGTGATGTTTTTTGCTTCTTTCATTCTTAGGTCATCAAACCTTCCTCTTAGGCTTTCTTCCTTAGCTCTTAGCACATTAGCATCTCCTCCATGTACTTACTTCAATTTGTCCCACATTTTCTTTGTAGAGGTGCATGTTTTGACATCTTCAAATTCTACATCAGAGAGTGAGGAAGAAAGTTATATCGTCATATAATTGTGCTCATGCTTTTTTATCAATTGATCAAGTGTGTGAGGTCCTATAGGAAACACATATTCAGTATCCAAGTATTGAGTAACATCATTTCCAATACCTGATACGTGGAGTCTTATGATGCTTTTCCATGCTGTAAAGTTGTCCTTTTTTAGCTTAGGCACATTCGATTTTCTCATCTTGTGATCTTTAGATTAGGTTATTTAAACCTTCCTTCCAAGCACACAAGCTCTGATACCAATTGTTATAATAACTGGGGGGGTGAATTAGTGGCCTCAAAAATTAATCCAATAAACCAGCCAAAACTTGATATCTCAAATATAAACCTCTAGTTATCTTCAGTCGTACAAGATGTATGCCTTCAAATTATTTTATCAAATAACTACTACTCATAGTTCACTGTTTATCTTTCTTCTTAATATTTACCGATTAGTAGTCTAGCCTTTACTGAAATACAATAAATAACTTAGCATTTACCGATCAATCCTGTTTTAGTAATGTGTAAAGAAAAACATCAAAGAAACGAATCATTAACACATTTGACACATGGATTTTTAACATGGAAACCCTATTAGGGGAAAAACTACTTGGGACTGGTAGCCCAAAATTTTCACTCTTTTGAAGTGAGCTTGGTGAAGAGCCAACCCTATTAAGGGTTATAAATACACTATTAAGTGTGACCTTATTAGAGGATTTATCACTAATAGTTTTTCACTTGATATATGACATTCACTATGCTATCTTCATGATAAACCTTTTGATAGTCCTTCGGATGTATCTCAATATATAATGCATGGTTAGATCCTGCTCAGTTAGAAGACTTTCTGATCCAATGGTTAAATTGAAACAATATATAATTTGTTCATAAATATAACTTAGAATTACAGATGTTCATATATATTGGAAGCTCATAATGCCTTTTTGATCAATGTTTCCCTTTAATACCTTTTCTCCACTTCTTTCTCCTTGGTGATGCCATGCTTCTTTGTTGCTCAGTGTCCACAGAAATCTTTAGCTCTGTTCTTTAGCTTGTTTGACCAGGACTGTATAAATTCTTCTTCACTAGTATTCTCTTTAGCATCTTATTCTCTATTCCCTTTTTCATAAATAATTATCTTGTCTCTCTTATATACATGATTTCACCATTTCTAGGTCTTTGTCTTTCTTGTTCTTGATCTGATCCAGAAATCTCGCCATTCTCGCTCTAAAGCTTGCTTTAGTTTTATCCCTCAGATTTCTCCTTGATAACTGGAATAAAACTAGCTTTAAAAATCTATCTTATCTTTAGATTTTAACTTTTTGATAAAAATAATGTGATCAACTAGTTAACTCCATATTTAGCTCTTGCCAGCTAAGTATTTTGTCATTTATGAACTTCAGTTCTTGTTAATGTCTAACTCCTTGTTTTCTCTGTCTTGACTTTAGTTGTCCTTAGGTATCGGGTATCACTATCCGTCGGGGTTGTTTGTCCATCGGGTAACACTATGGTTTTTCTCGGTAATGCTTTCTCAAGTTTCTTTCTTGGGTATCACTATGACTCTTATCTTCGGGTTCTCTATCCGTTGGGGTGCATTGTCTGTCGGTGCTTTTTGTCACTTGGTGAATACTAAAATTTTATGCATTAATGATAACATAACCTTTATCTCTTTGGTTCTTTGAAGTCTTTGACACTATGCATATAACTAATCAAATTATATCAAGTTGACATCAATGACAATACAATACTTTAATTGATTTAATGTCTTGCATTAACTTTCGGCATCTCGATGATCATCAACTTAACATCTTCAAACATTCAATCAGTTATAGTTCATCAGTGTTAGCCCAGCAAGGATCATTTTGACTCTCAAAATCATGGTGATACAAAGAACAGATAGAAAATTTCTCATTAGGGTTGTGCTTCTAGATGAGTCTGTCTTCTTCCTCAATCAAAGTGATAGAGTTCAGGGTTTCATTAAGATGTCCTAGAGACTAATCCATAATAGAGAAGTCCACCCAATGATCCCCCTCCCACTAGTCAGCAACTTTGATACCAAACCTCAACTTACACTGTCTCTCAAAGATCTTCCTTTCAGGAATCTCCTTCAAAGGGAAATTCATCCACCAGTCCTCATCCCAAAATTGCATTGTCCTTCCATTCCCCACTTTCTATTTAACTCATTTTGTAATGATCTCCTTATTTCTCAAAATATTTGTCCATATAAAGGACCCCAAAGAAATAGTATCATTTATAAGAAAGCTAACAAGATTAGAACACTCCTTGTTGTACTTGTTTTTCCATATTGAGGTCCATTCACCTTTTGTCTTGTACTATCTCCATATTAGTTTAGCAAGAAGGTGGTCATTTAGGTTACAAAATCTACTCACACCTAAACCCCCTTTATTCACTGGTCTGCACACCTTTTCCCAAGAAATAAGATCTATCCTTTTGTTTTTTTCCATCCTAGTCCATAGGAAGGTTTTCTTGATTTTCTCAATAGCTTCTCCATACTTTCTAGCAATTTTGAAAATGCTAAGAGAATAAAGAGAGAGACCTTGAAGAGTAGATCTAAGGATATGAATCTTACCTGGCTGACTCAAAATAAATCCCTTCCAACCAACCTATTTACTATGATATATATCCACCAAAGAGCTCCAAAAATAATCAGGGACTCCAAGCATAGAGGAAGACCAAGGTAAGTCCCAACTAAAGACTCCATATCACATCCCAGAATTTTCTTAATACTCAATTATCTTTTTTCAGGGACATTGAAGAAGAACACCAAACTTTTCCCCTATTTAAGGATCTGACCAGAAGCTGCCCCCTAACTATCCAAAGCCTTTTTAATATTTTTACCATTTTTAACTGAAGCTTCCCCCATAACAACTAAATCATCTACAAATTGATGGTGGGAACAAACATGAATGGCCAAAGAAGGATTCAGGCCTATAGAATCCCCTTTCTGGACCAATTTCTCAGTGTATCTACCCAAGACCTTAGCCATAATAACAAAAAGGACCAAAGATAAGGAGTCACCCTACCCTAAACCCCTAGAAGATTTAAAAAAGGGGTAGGAGAGCCATTAACCATAACCAAAAATGTTGCAAAAAAGATCAACTAATAGATAAGATATATACCTCTCTTGTTGACTCCAAAAGCATTCAATACCTTTTTAAGAAAATCCCAGTCCACCCTATCATAGGATTTGGATAGGTCTAATTTAAAAAAGAAACCCTCCTTCTTTGACTTGACCAAAGAGTGCACATTTTCATGAACCGATATTATAGAGTCCAAAATCTTCCTACCTGGGTTAACCATTGTCCTTCTAGGATATGAGAGAGGGTAGGATAGTTAGAATCCTAGTAGTCAACACCATTGAAATGATCTTGTAAGAAGTATTACATAAGCTTATCGGTCTAAACTGATCGATCTTACGTGCCCCTTGTTTTTTAGGGATTAGAGAAATGAAAGTGCCATTCAATTATTTTAGTAGTTTCCTAGATCCAAAGAATTCCTTCACAATTCTTGTAACATCCCTTTTAATTATAGAACATTATTTCTAGAAGAAAAACAAGGGAAACCCATCAAGGCCAGGGGCATTTTTCCCTTCAAAATAAGAGACACCCCTTTTTATTTCAGCATTGGAGGGGATAGCAATCAGAGTATCATTTTGATTCTCATTTAAGATGGACGGAATACAGTCTAAGAAATCCCTTTGCGATTCCTGGTCCAGGTCTTTATCTTGTTGGAGAAGATGTTGAAGGAAAATTTTTGCCTCCATTTTGATAGCATTTTCATCATCATTTCTCATACCATTTATGATCATATTAGGGATTTTTTCCCCACTTTGTTCTTAAGAGTAGTTGTGAAAAAGTATTTGGAATTCCTATCCCCCTCTTTCAAAAAATTATTGCGTGATCTATGACTCCAAAAGGTCTCTTCTTTCGATATTATATCATGATACTCCACGAGTTTCTCATTTTCCTTTTCTGTAGATATCCTACATGTTGTATGCTATCCTAAATAGTCTTCAGCTCCAAACATATGTTGGTCTTAGTAGAGAGGATATTACCAAAATTTTCCTTATTCCATATTTTAATATTATCCTTAACCTATTGGATGATATCAGAATTGGGTACTACTAATGTTGTTGGCATTCATGTTTTGTCACTGATGTCAACATGTGTTTCTATGGAGAGAACATATTGGTTAGTACTATTGTATGATGACTGATAGAAGTGTACAAACACTGTATGGTTGAATCAAAATGAGAGAAGATGATGATATGATGAAGGATGTGTGATGACCTTATTCCTAAGGTCACTTGGCTTAATATTGCATATTGGAGTTGTTACAGATGTTTTAGTGAAGACTAGTTTCTGGACTGTGACAGTGATGCTTGACTGAGTGAGTCTCTGTGTTTTGGGGATATCTGATAGACGATGATGATTTAGGTTATGCGAGCTTAAGAGATTATAGAAGGAATATTGAGGAATGTTTTTTGTTGATCACATGTCATGTGATTGTTGGTAACATCAACTATGACATGTAATCTAAAGGAGACCTATTTGGGTCCAACTTTAGAGATGTAGTGTGCATTATGGATTGTGAGCATGGATTGCAGATCTTGGATCATATTTGATGTATTATAATTGTTTACTTTTTCTAGGCACCTTTTATATCTTAGAAAGGGGTTAAATAATTATTTGTATATTGGGAAAGCTTAATTGGCCGACCTAACCAATTATTGTAATAGGGTATATATGAGAGATCTTTTCTTTTGAAAAGATGTGATAGTGGTATGATGAGAAGGTAATTAAAAGGTTAGAGAAGTGTGGAAGCTGTGAATCTTGATTGGTTACTATATGTAGAGTAGAGTTTGTGATTATAATACTTTATTGGAACTGACCAAGCAAATATTAGAATAACTGAGAGGGGGGGAGGTGAATCAGTGGCGTCAAAAATATTCCAATAAATCAACCCAAAAACTTAGTACCACAATATTAGGCCTCTAGTTATCTTCAGTCCTACAAGATGTATGCTTTCAAAATAACTTATCAAATAACTAATGCTTGGAGTTCAATGTTAAACCTTGTTCTTACTATTTACCGTATAACAGTCTTTCATTTACTGAAAAATACTAAATTGCTTAGCGTATACTAATCAATCTAGATTAGTTATGTGTAATGAAAAAAACTAAATCTGATGTATTATAATTGATGTTTACTTGTTTTAGGTACCTTGTGTATCTTAGAAAAGGGTTAAATAATTATTTTTATATTGGGAAAGCTTAATTGTCTGACCTAACCAATTATTGTAATAGGGTATATATGAGAGATCTTTTCTTTTGAAAATATGTGATAGTGGTGTGATGAGAAGGTAATTAAAAGGATAGAGAAGTGTGGAAGCTGTGAAGCTTAATTGGTTGTTGGATGTAGAGAAGAGTTTGTGATTATAATAGTTTATTAGAACTGACCAAACAAATGTTAGAATAACTAAGAGGGGGGGGGGTGAATCAGTGCCCTAAAAAATATTCCAATAAATCAACCCAAAAACTTAGTTCCATAATATTAAGTCTCTAGTTATCTTCAACCCTACAAGATGTATGCATTCAAACAAACTTATCAAATAACTACTGCTTGGATTTCACTGTTAAATCTTGTTCTCACTGTTTATCGAATACCAGTCTTTCATTTACCAAAAAATAGTAAATTGCTTAGTGTATACCGATCAATCCAGATTAGTTATGTGTAATGCAAAACACTAAAGTAATGACTTATAAACACATTAAAACATGGATTTTTAACATGGAAACCCTGTTAAGGGAAAAACCACTTGGGACCGGTGAGCTCCGTGAAGAGCCAACCCTATTAAAGGTTACAAACACACTATTAGGTGTGACCTTGTTAGAGGATTTAAATAGAATAGTTTGTCACTTGATATTGGGCATCTCTATGCTACCTTCTATGACCAGACCTAGTGTAGATTGTCAAATGGTATTTGGCATCTCATGCTATCTTCATGATCAAACTTTTTGATACTCCTTGGGATGTATCTCAATATAGAAAGGATTGTTAGGTTCTGCTCAGTTAAGAGACTTTATGAATCAATGGTTAAACTGAAACAGTAAATGATTTATTCACATATACAATTTAGACTTACAAATTTTTAGATCTATTGTAAGCTCATTTTACCTTTTTGATCAATATGTCTTTCCAACACCTTTTCTCCAATTCTTTCAGCTCGGTGATGTTGTGCTTCTCTGTTTCTCGGTGGCTACAAAAATCTTTAGCTCTTTACTCAGCTTGATTGATCAAGACTATATGAATTTTTTTCATCAGTTTCTCTTCAACATCCTTTTTTCTCATTCACTCCCCTAATTCATAATGAATTAGATTGTCTCTTTATAGACATGATATCACCATTTCTCACTTCTTGATTTTCTTGTTCTTGGCGTGATCTGCAATCTTATCCAATCTTGATTTAAAACTTAACTCCTATTTTATCTCGTAGAAATCTTCTTTCCAATTGGATAAAATCGATTTAAATATTTTACTTATCTGTGGCTTTAACTTTTCAATGAAGACAATGCTAACAACCAGTTAAGTCTATCTTTAGCTCTGCCAACTAATTATTTTTTCATTTTTGAGCTCCAGTTAACTTTGGTGTTTTAACTCTTTGATAGCTTTAGTCAACACTTCATTTCTCCTCAGGCTTCTTCATCGGGGTTGTCTGTCCTTTAGGGTTGTTTGTCCATCAGTTAACACTATAATTCTTGTCATGGGTAATGCTTTTGATTCCGCTCGTCGGTAATTCTCATTTGTTTCTTTGCTCAACCATCAATGTGACTTTTCTCTTGGGTTTCTCTATCCTTCAGGTTCCACTAGTCATCGGTGTTTGTAGTCACTTAGTGAATGCTGGTCTTTTATGCATTACTGAAAGCATAATCTTTATCTCTCTGATTCTCTAAATTCTTTGACACTGTGTATATGACTGATCAAATTATATCAAGTTGACATCAATAACAATACAATCACTTAACTAATTTAATGTCTTACATTATCATTCTACATTTTGGTGATCAACTTAACATCTTCAAACATACAATCGGTTACATGTCATCAATCTCTCCCTTTGGCATTGATGGAAACACACTACACTATCACACTATATTATTACTAATACAATATGAAATATAATAGTTGAACTTCATCAATCTCTCATATTATAACTAATATAAATGTGTGGCTCTCGGTAAGCTCAAATAGCTTAGATTTGTTTCTTGCAGAGTGTGTTCTTCAATATTCAAACCCTTTACTGGATAGATGTAGTAGCTTCTGTCTATGTTCTTGATATGTGTTCTTCCTTGACTATTCCTCTCCTTGATCATCTCTTTTTCCTTTGACAACAATCTCTCCCTTAGTATCTATTCTCTCTGTCATGTTTCTTCTCTCCCTTTGATGGTTATTTCATATGTAATCAATCTCTCCCTTTGGATAATGATTAACTCTCCCTGGATAATGATATAATCTCTATTTTTTAATGAGATAATCTCTCTCCCTTTTGATAATGAGAATCTCTCCATTTTGATAATGAGATAATCTCTCCCTTTGACAAAAATTAAACAATTATTTCATATCATCTTCCATTCCTTTTTATAATATACTCCTTGAATCTCCCTATCCATCAAAAATACATTGACTCTAGTGTTCAGTGCAGATTTGTACCTTTCTATGTATAGATATATCATTTTCTATCCATTTCAGTGGTTGCATCAACATGAATGATCTTCTAATTTGTGTAGACTGATGCAACATTCTAGTCAGCTTACTGGATGATAGACAAGGGTTGTACCCCTAGTTTCTTTCTTAGGTACTCAAATGTATCTTTTGGCAATGACTTGGTAAAGATGTTAGCTAGTTGTTCCTTTGATTGAACATATTCCAGTTTCACTTCTTTTGCTTTCACTTATTCTCTTATGTAGTGATACTTGATTGAAATATGCTTAGTCTTAGCATGCATGACTGGATTCTTAGAAATGCTAATTGCACTGGTATTATTATAGTAGATAATCACTAGTTCAAGAATATTCATATTCGTACCTTCCAAAAACTATTTGATCCATGCAATATTAGATAAATTTGCAGAAGAAACCACATATTTGGCTTCTGTAGTAGACTAAGAGATTCATCCTTTCTTCTTGCTTATCCATGTGAAAAGTCTGTCACCCATGAAGAATGCTCCTCCAGTTGCACTCTTTCAGTCATCAATGTTTCCATCCAAATTAGCATTTGTATAGACTTGTAGCTCAAATTTTCCCTCTCTTTTATACCATAAGCCATAATCCTTGGTTTTCTTTAGATATCTCAAAATTCTCTTGACAATAGTCATATTTGATTCTTTGGGATTAGTAGAGAATCTTGCAACTATTCCAACTGCATGTGTAATATCTAGTCTAGTATGAACAACATACAGTAGTTTTCTAATCATTGATCCATACAAGGTCTGATTTACCTCATTTGACTTATCTTCCTTTTTCATCTTACATATAGTTTCCATAGGTGTTCCAACTAGTTTGTAATCTTCCATCTTGAATATCTTCATCACTTCCTTGATGTATTTGGACTGAGTTATATATATGTCTGCATCTTGTTGAATAATCTATAGACCAAGAGAGAATTTGATCTCCCCAAACATAGACTCTTCAAACTCTTTTCCCATTTCATTAGCAAAGGATTTGCATAACATTTCATTACCCCCAAAAATGATATCATCAACAAATATTTCAGCAATCAGAATATTACCATCGATATCTTCTTTTAAGTACATATTGCTATTTTCACTCATTCTTACAAATTCAATGCTAATGAGATAGGAGTGAAGTCTTTCATACCAGGCTCTAGGTTCTTTTTTTAATCCATACAAGGATTTATGTAGTCTGCATACCATATTTCTCTTGTTTGGATCAACAAACCCTTCTGGTTGTTCAATGTATACTTCTTCCAGTATTCCATTCAGGAATGCAGATTTGACATCCATCTCATAAACCTTGAATCCTTTGAATGCAACATAAGAAAGAAGAATTCTAACTCCTTCTAGTCTAGCAATGGGTGAAAAGGTTTCACCATAATCAATACCTTCTTCTTGTGCATACCCCTTGCATACTAATCTTGCTTTATTTCTTGTGACTTCTCCATTCTCATTTAGCTTGTTTCTAAGTATCCATTTGGTACTGACGATATTCTTGTCATCAAGTCTCAGTACTAGTGTCCTTGTACTATTCTTCTCAATGTATTCCATTTCTTCATTCATAGAACTGACCCATTCCTCATTTTCTAGTGCAGTATTAACAGATTTAGGCTCAAAATCACAAAGTAAACATCTAGTGTTCAGTTACTTCTTGTTCTCATTCCATCCTTCTTGTCTCCTATGATCTAATTTTGTGGATGATGTCTTCTGAAATACTTGGAAATTTTTGGTTCAGCTCTTTGTCCATCATTCTAATTATCTTCTTGACCTTCATCCTGATCTCCATCGCTTGGTACATAATCTTGAGTATTATCCTGATTTTTGGTAATTATAGCCTGATGCTCGGGTGTAATGTTCTGTTGTTTAGGAGTGATACACTGTTTCTTGGGTAGAGTGTCAAGTTCTGCAGTGTAAACAAACTTGTTGTAGTCTTCTGGTTCTTTTCTTCTTTCCTTATCATTCATTTCTACAATTTCATCTATTCTTACATTTTCACTTTCAATGATTTTGTTAGATGACTTGTTAAGACATTTATAAGCCTTGCTTTTGGTGGAATACCCTAGAAAGATACCTTCATCACTTTTGGAGTCAAGCTTTCCATTTCTTTCATCTTTGAAAATATAACATTGACTACCAAAGATTTTGAAGTAAATTACATTGGGTGTGTAACCATACCAAAGCTCATAAGGTATCTTCTTTGTGTCTTTCTTCAATTGTACTTTGTTCAATGTGTAGACAACAGTATTGACAACTTCCCTCTAGAAATTTTGAGTGATGTTTTTCTCAATCATCAATGTTCTTGCATAGTCAACAATTGATCTTTTTCTCCTCTCAACAATTCCATTTTGCTATGGTATTCTCGGTGCAGAAACCTATCTTTTAATTCCATTTTGCTATGGTGTTCTTTGTGCAGAAACCTATCTTTTAATTCCATTCTCATTAAAGAAATTAGTGAATTCATCTGAAATAAATTCCCCTCCTATATCTGACCTTAAGCAGTTCAATTCCTTACCACTTTGTTTTTCTACCATAGCCTTATACCATTTAAACATCTTCAATGCTTCTGATTTATCTTTTAAGAACATAATTATCATCATTCTAGAATAATCATCTACAAAGAGAATGAAATACCTATCTCCATAGTAACTCTTTTTCCTCATGGGTCCACATAAATCAATATGGACTAATTCTAGAATTGCATTCGATGTATGGGTTTTTCTCTTGAAACTGGAATTTTTCATCTTACCTTTTGATAATTCTTGCACATGATGTGCTCGAGCTTTTACATGCTCGGTAAGCCTTTGGCTTTCCTCTTATTGCTTATATTTATCATGTTTTCAAAATTCACATGGCATAGTATTTTATGCCACAACCATATGTCTTCATTTATAGTGATTAATCAAGTGGTGTTAATGTCATCAAGATAGAAAAGGTTACCTTTTGTCTATTCACCAGTTCGGATCAACCTCCCTGATTCATTGAAGATCTTTCCCTTCTTATTCTCAAATGCTACTTGGTGACCTATATTATTCAGCTGTGAGACACTCAACAGATTGTAGTTAAGTCCTTTTACCTAGTAATAATTTTCACATTTGATCAGGTTATTCAACATTACCGTTTCTTTACCTTCAACTGCATAAGGTGTGTCAATACCCATTCTTACTGATCCATCATTATAGTATTCAAAAGTTTCAAACTTTTGTTTATCATTGGTCATTTGGTGAGTGCAACCACTATCTATAATTGAGACATCATTCTTACTAACCTTAGATATGAGTGAAGTTTCTAAATACCTTTCTTCATCTCCATCTGAATCATCTTTCATGGCTACAAATACCATCTCAATGTCTTCTTTAGATTCAATGTCAGTATCATCAGCTCTGTTCTCAGCTAGGTAATAATATTTCTTTCCTTTGTCCTTGTAGTCTCTGGTATCTCTTCTATTAGATTGTTGGTTGCTTTGGTAATCTCTGTTATCACCTCGGTCAAACTTCTTCTCATATGTTCTATCATTACTTCTGTCATCTTTTCTCTGGTTAGGACATCTTGTAGAAAAGTGTCCAACCTCTTTAAAATTAAAACATACAAGTGGTAATTTACCTTTGTATCTACCTTTGCCTCTGTCCAATGTTCTTGCCATTAGTGCTCCAATTTCATCAAGTCCTTTATCTTCATTATCACTTTCACTATCATTCCTCATAGTGTGTTTATGACTTGAATTATGTAGATTTAAATAATATTTGAATGTAGATTCTATAGATGGTAAGACACTATTATCAAATGAAATCAGTCTACCAATCAGACTATCTAGAGTAACCATATTCTTTGCAACTTCTCTCATTTCTTGTATAGCAGATACTCTAATAGCATAAATAGGCAGTAAGGTTCTTAGGATTTTACTTACCACTATCTCTTATTCAAGTACACCTCCAACTCCTCAGATAGCATTGAATACCTCTTTAATTCTGCAGCTATACTGAGTGATATTTTTTCCTTCTTTCATCATTAGGTCATCAAACCTCCCTCTTAGGCTTTCTACCTTGGCTCTTAGCACATTAGCATATCCTCCATGTACTAGATTCAGTTTATTCCATATTTTCTTTGTAGAGGTGTAGGTTTTGACATCTTCAAACTTAGCATCAGAGAGTCAGGAAGAAATTTCTATCATCATGCAATTATGCTCATGTTTATATCTCAATTTCTCAATAGTTTGAGGTCCTCTAGCAACACATATTCAGTATCAAGGTGTTGAGTAACATCATTACCAATACCTGATAGGTGGTGTCTTATTCTTCTTTGCGATAATGAAAAGTTTTCTTTATTAAGCTTGGGAACATCTCGCTTGTTCATCTTGTGATCTTTTGCTTGAGCTGTTAAACTCCCTTTCTAAGCACACATGCTCTGATACCAATTGTTATAAAAAATAAGAGGGGGGGAGGGGGTGAATCAATGGCCTCAAAAATATTCCATTAAATCAACCCAAAAACTTAGTACGACAATATTAAGCCTCTAGTTATCTTTATTCCTACAATATGTATGCCTTCAAATAAACTTATCAAATAACTACTACTCGGAGTTCACTGTTAAACCTTGTTCTTATTGTTTACCAAATAACAGTCTTTCATTTAATGAAAATAGTAAATTTCTTATTTTATACTGATCAATCTGGATTAGTTATGTGTAATGAAAAACACTAAAGTAATGCCTCATAAACACATTGACACATGGATTTTCAACATGGAAGCCTTGTTAAGGGAAAAACCACTGAGGACCGGTAACCCAAAATTCTCACTCTTCTAAAGTGATCTTGTTGAAGAGCCAACCTTGTTAAAGGTTAAAAACACATTGTTAGGTGTGACCTTGTTAGAGGATTTAAAAAGAATAGTTTGTCATTTGATATTGGGCATCTCTATACTACCTTTTATGACCAAACCTAGTGTATTTTGTCAAATGGTATCTGGCATGTCATGCTATCTTCATGATCCAAATTTTTTATACTCCTTGGGATGTATCTCAATGTAGAAAGGATTGTTAAGTCCTAATCGGTTAAGAGACTTTCTTAATCAATGGTTAAATTGAAGTAGTAAATGGTCTGTTCACACATACAAATTAGACTTGCAGATTTTTAGATCTATTTGTAAGATCATTTTACCTTTCTGATCAATATGTGTTTTCAATACCTTTGCTCCACTTCATTTTTCTCAGTGATGTTGTACTTCTATGTTGCTCAGTGTCTATAGAAATCTTTAGCTCCTTCCTCAGCTTGATTGATTAGGACTATATGAATTTGTTCTTGTTGTGATTGCTAAAACGCAATGCAACCAAGATCACCTGCATGCAAAGCTGTTACACAGAAGAAGAAGACAGAAAGAGGATAGAAGTAATCAGACAGCTATGGCGGCCAAAATGAAAGAGACTGCAAATCCATTGAAACAGAAATGATTTCTATTTTATCAACAATGAAATGATTTACAACTCCTTCTGAAATACAAAACAGACAATCCTTATAAAGGATGTCGAAACCCTAAAAGGGCAACTAACTCAGAAAAGGAAACTTTCCTAAGTCTAACTAGAAACTGCCTAAGTGAACTTAAGCACTA
>MU223892.1:2350513-2380943 GCA_018584345.1 Thuja plicata
AGCACAGACTGCGTAATAGAAACCCCTAAAAAACATTAAAAAAAGTGATTTTTTTAATGTTTTTTTTGAAATTTTTTTTTATCCGTACGGCCCTTGGTAGGGCTAAATTACTCTAACAGTTCTTCATTAGTTTCTCTTCATCATCCTTCTTTGTCATTCACTCCCCTAATTCATAATGAATTATATTGTCTCTTTATAGATATGATATCACCATTTCTCACTTCTTTATTTTCTTGTTCTTGGCGTGATCCACAATCTTAGCCAATATTGATTTAAAACTTAACTAATGTTTTACCTCATAGAAATCTTCTTTCCAACTGGATAAAATAGCTTTAAATATTTTACTTATCTCTAGATTTATCTTGTTGATGAAGACAATGTTAACAACTAGTTAAGTCTATCTTTATCTCTACCAGCTAAGTATTTTGTCATTTCTAAACTCCAGTTAACTTTGGTGTTTTAACTCTTTGATAGCTTCGGTCAACACTTCAGTTCTCCTTGAAATTCTCCGTCAGTGTTGTCTATCCATCAGGGTTGTTTGTCCTTTAGGGTTGTTTGTCTATTGGTTAATAGTATAATTCCGGCCGTTGGTAATGCTTGTGATTTTTCTCGTCAATAATATTCATTAGTTTCTTTGCTCAGGCATCACTATGAATTTGCTCTTGGGTTTCTCTATCCTTTGGGTTCCACTAGTGGTCAGTGTCTGTAGTCACTCAGTGAATGCTGGTCCTTTATGCATTACTAAAAGAATAATATTTATCTCTCTAATTTTTTGAACTCTTTGACACTTTGTATATAACAGATCAAATTATATCCAGTTGACATCAATGACAACACAATCCATTAACTGATTTAATGTCTTGCATTATCTTTATGCATTTCAGTGATCAACTTAACATATTCAAACACTGATGCAAAGTGGGCAGTAGGAAGCCTCCAAATGGCTCAAAATAGGGCAATACACCCCAAACACCAACTCTTCAAGGCCAAAGTGCTTCACACTTATCACAAGTGTGGGAAAGGACTTGGTTAATGTTATCACAACCCCAAAATCCCAAGTGCAATCTAATCACTAGGTTTCACCAATCCTACCACACCAGCTACCAAGGTTGGCTTCACAAGCACCTAACCCAAATTATCAATATTACCCCACAAAGTAACTTATAAGACCAGGGGTGACCTATTCTCAAAGGTGTGGTCTATTTATGTCCCTACCATATAGCTCCAATGGTTCTTTCACTCAATTGCAACCCATAAGACATAGTTTCTTCACAAACCCAAGACTAGGCTTGTAGGCTTTTCCCTAAGGAAAATTGATCTTAAATGAGATTATTCCACATAAATCCCTAAACTTATTAGGTATTCAGACACCCTTTATGGCCTAGAACTTTGGAATCAAACCCTACAACATGGAAATACAAAAGAGACAGGATGACACAGAACATTGCTTCTATAATTAGGGCTAATTAGGCCTCCACTTACACTACAAGTGTCTTTAGGATGCATAAAAATTCCAAACTAATGATTGGATCATGTGAGAGTATGTACAAGGGTCTCCTCCTCTAACTTAGAGCCTCTGATGAATCCCCAAACTAGAGTTATGAGTGTTGTCCTAATTCTAGATTTTTGCATACATAAGGATATACACCTAGGGTATCATTGTAACTCCATCTCCTTGCATTTTGGAGAACCTATCCTACAGAATATTAAAGAGAATCATATAAACATGATTTCCAACAAGGGTCATTGAATTCCCATGGTGGAAAGGTGAAATACACTCAATTCTTTCCTAAACCCTAATTTAGGGCCTACAAACCAGGCAATGAGTTTGAAAATTCAATAAATTTTAAACTAAGATTGATCAACACATGAGACCAAAGGAAAATGAAATAATATTAATATAACTAAACCTTGGTGTTATAATTTCATGTCCTTCTATCCATACCTGACCGTACACAAAGATTGTTTCTTAGGAATGCAGGAAAATGGTTATGTTTTATTAATTCCAAAGTGCCAAATTACATGATTAGCCTACCACCCACCTGAAAGGGATTTTTTATGCATTCCCAATAGTTACATAACATATTTGAACAGATTTTATTGTTTGAGAGTTTTTTTTTCAAAAATTTGTCAAGTTTTCTCAAAAGTTTCTTAACAACTTTTGAGCAACTTTTACATATTTTGCAATTTTGCAAATCTGATGACCAAACTTGGTCACAATGTTATTTTTGTGATCCCTAGTGGATAAAAACATGAAAAGCCTAAAAATAAAATATTCCTAGGGTTTTGGACCATTAATGACCAATAGTTGACCAAGGGCTCATAAGGTGCCAAACTTGGAACTATGGCCTTACAAGGTGGTCCAGTGATTAACCCAATGTATTAACATCACTAAAGTCCTCTAAGGACCTTGAGGGAACCCCTAGGTTCCATAGGAACACTTGTTTCATTCAAGGTGCTCCTACAACATACTCCCCATGAGATTTGAACTCAAGTTCCCACTTGAGGATAACTTGTCAACAGTGGTTCCATGTTGTTGGATCTGGTCCTCTGTCATCTAGGTAGCATCTATTGGAGGGAGTCATTTCCATTTGAATAAGTACAACATGTAATTATTATTCCTTGTCTGCTTCAATACTTTGGATTCCAAACTTGTGTCTAACTCCATCTATTTTATTTGTGGGAGATCTATCACATAGTCTCCATCATCTTCAACTTTTGATCCCTTCACATTAGTAATGTCTGCAACACACTTGTAAGGAGTGAGGTATGCAATATTAAAAATAGGAGAAATTAGTAAAGTAGGGGACAAAGAAATTTCATATGCATTTTCACCCATCTTGGTGAGGATTGCGCAAGGTCCAATTTTCTTCGTGTGCAACTTTGAATATCTTCCTTTAGGGAGTCTCTCCTTCCTTAGGTATGCCCATAACTTATCTCCAACTTTGAAATGAGCTTCTCTCCTTCTCTTGTCTGCTTGTGCTTTGTATTTCATAGTTGACTGTTGTAGTGACTCTTTCAGTTCTTTCTGCACTTTATAGATTAGTTTGGCTAGTTCCTCTCCTTGTGCACTAACTCATAAATCAGATGGTAACTCTATTAAATCCAATGGGAATTTGGGATGCAGTCCATACACTGTTTGGAATGGTGTCTTTCTAGTGGATCTGTTCATGGAGTCATTAAATGTAAACCCTTCCTATGGTACGATCATGTCCCAAAATTGGGTGTACTATTTGGTTAGGCATCTCAAGAGATTTCCAAGATATCTATTTACCACCTCTATTTTCCCATCTATTTATGGGTGGTATGTTGAGCTATAAGTCAGATTTGTACCCAATTTCTTGAAGAGTGTCCTCCAAAAGTGAGCCTAAAATTTCACATCTCTATCAGAGACTATGGTTTGAGGTAGACCATAGATCCTAAAAACTTATTTAAAGAATAGATGTGCTATGTGGGAAGAATCATTTGTGCTCTTGCAAGGAACAAAGTGCACCATTTTACTAAATTTGTCCACAATGACAAAAATACTATCATAAACCTACTTTGTCCTTGGCAAACCCATAACAAAATCCATTGAAATTTATTCCCATGGCCTAGAGGGAATTGGTAGGGGTTGGTACAATCCTTGGTTAGTGGATACATCCTTTGCTTACTGGAAAATAGTACAAGATTCAACAAAATTCTTGACTTCATTCCCCATCTTTGGCCAAAAATAACTTCTTTTCACTAAATTAGTGATCTTATGTATCCCAAAATGTCCTCCTAAGCCACCACAATATTTCTCCTTAATAATATTTGTTCTCATGGAACATTTAGGAATGCACAATTGGGCTCCTTTAAAGAATAATAAATTTTGAATCATAAAATTAGAAAAATCAGTATGGTATTTGCTAGCCATTTTAGTGCATACCTCAAAAAATTCTCCAAATTATGGATCATTAGCATATAGGTGTTTTAGGGAATGAATCCCTACACTTTGAAGTTGTACTTCTTTAATCAATGTAACCCTTCTACTTAGGGAATCAACCACTTTGTTTGCCACTCCCTTTTTATGTTTTATGTTGAAGGTATATATCTGCAACTACTCCATCTATTTGATGTATTTGACTCCAAGCTTTTCCTGACTATTTAGAAAACTTAGTGCACGATTGTCAGTATAAACAATGAATTGTTTAGGGAGTAAGTAGTGTCTCCAATTTTTTAGGGCTTGTACCATTGCATAAAGTTCTAAATCATAAGTACAATACCTCTTCTTGGAATCATTCAATTTTTCTAAGAAAAATGCTATAGCCTTACCTTCTTGGCTCAAGAAAACACCTATAGCCAAGTTGCTTGTATCTGTTTCAATTGTGAATACCTTGTTGAAGTCCGAGAGCACTAGGATTGGATATTGTGCCACTCTATTCTTGAGATATTTGAATGCAAATGTAGCTTGTTTAGTCCATTCAAATCCGGTCTTCTTTCCACCCTTTATTGTGTCCAACATAGGAGCACACACAAGGCTAAAATTCTTAATAAAATTTCTATAAAAAATTTCTAAACCATGAAAAATTCTAACATCACCTTGGTTCTTTGGTGGATGCCAGTTGACTATTGTTGCAAACTTCTCCGGATCCATCTTGAGGGTGCCTTAGGAGATGACAAATCCTAAGAATACAAGTTCCTTCTTCATGAACATGCACTTTTCCAAGTTAATCACTAACTTGTGTTGATGGAGTCTCTTCAAAACTTTCTCAACATGATCAAGATGTTCCTCTTTTCTATGACTGTAAATCAGAATGTCATCCAAATATATGACCACAAGCTTGCAAATAAAATCAATAAAGACCTCATTCATGAGTCTCATGAATGTACTAGGAGCAATACTCAAGCCAAATGGCATAACAAGCCACTCAAACAAACCCTCAGTTGTCTTACACGTTGTCTTCCACTCATCACTTGACTTTATTCTAATTTAGTGATAGCCTGATTGTAAATCAATCTTTGTAAAATAAAAATCAGTGCCTAATTGGTCCAGAAGATCTTCCATTCTTGGATTTTGAAGTCTATATCTTATAGTGATTTTTTTTTGGGCTATGGTGTTAGTACACAATCTCCACTTGCCATCCTTTTTAGGAGCTAAAACGGATGGGACATCACATGGACTGAGACTCTTTTGAATTAGTCCCTTCTCTAACAATTCATTGACTTGCCTTACAATCTCTACATGCTGAACTGGTGTCATTTTGTATGGAGCCTTGTTAGGCAAGGAGGAACTAAGTATCAAGTCTATTTGGTGACTGATATCTCTTAAGAGAGGGAGGGTTTTGGGTAGATCACTGACAATGACATAACTGTATTTTATAAGAAATTCCTTCACTTCATTTGGTATAGGATCATCATTATCAGACCTTATACTATCCTTAGGCTTGGATATTAGGAAAAAAGCTTCAGTTTTAGGTTCTTTTAAAACTTTTAACATTTCTTTCTCACCCATGGTTATGACAGTAGGTTCTTTCTCTATTTTGGTATCAGGCAGGGGCTTCACGGTGAATGTTTTCCCATATTTAGTGATGGAGTAGGTATTTTTCCTACAATGGTGTGTGGCATCTACATCATACTGCCAAGGCATGCCTAGAAGGATGTGGGAGGCATCCATTTCAACAATATCACAAAGAACTTTTTCTTCAAAGTCTGCTATATAAAATTCTATCCATGCTTGTTCATTCACTAAGGTTTGTTCACCCTTTTTTATCCAAGAGACATGATAAGGAAAAGGATGAGGTTTATTAGGGAGGTTTAACTTTTGTGCCATTTCACAAGACACTAAATTCTTGATTGATCTAGAATCTATAAGCAAGTTACATACCTTTCCATTGCACTTGATCTTTGTTTGAAAGAGATTCTTTCTTTGAGGAGGTTCTTGGATTTGTGGAACTTGAAGGAAGACTTGTCTCATCATAAAACATGCTCCTTCCTCTAGTTCTAATTCCCTTGCATTTTCATTGTCTTCTTACTTTTTCTCTTGAATTAGTTGTGTTCTTCTTTCTCCTTAATTGTTATTGTTTCTCTTCTTAGGGCATCTGCCTGCATGGTGTCCCAATTGATTGTAGTAGTAACACCTTAATGGTCCATTTCCTCTTCCAGTGTTTTTCCTTCCCCTATTGAAGGGTCTTCTCCCTCTATAGTTACCTCTGAAGTTTGTATCATTGCTTTCTTTGTCTCCTTGGTCAGGGGTCCTACTGCTATTACCACTGTATTGTCCTTTATTCCAAGAGGTTCCTCTTCCTCTAAAGTTGTTCCCACTGTCATTACTCTTTCCCTTTCCAAACTCCTATTTTCTCTTCTACTTTTCCTCTACCTTGAGTTCTATTTGATAGCACTTTTTCATTGTGGTAGGGCAATGTAGGCTAAGTTCCTCTTGAATGGATAGCTTAAGACCATTCATATATCTTGCTAATTTTTCTTCTTCATCTTCTACCACATTTGTCTTCATACATAATTTTAGGAACTCTTAATTGCATGAGCCCACATCCATATCCTTTTGCTTTATTCTTTGTTTCCTCCTATGGAGTTTTACCCCATAGTCCTCAGGCATATAGGTCTCCTTGACCAATGCAATCATTTTGTTCCATGAAGAGATCATACTCTTCCCATTCTTCACCCTCTCTATTTGGATGAAGTTCCACCAAGTTAGGGCTGCTCCGTTCAACTTGGATCTTTCCATCTTCACTCTCTACTTCTTAGGGATTTTCTCACACTCAAAGAATCTTTTTAGGGCCTCTATCCAATCCAAGGCCAAATCTGCATTCATCTTTCCATTAAAAGTTGGTAGATCCAACTTCTCCTCCATGGTTCTTCTCCCCATAGACTTTAAGGCATCTATAAGGGGTCTATGGTCTACAAGAATGTTCACATCTTGATCAGGGGTGTCCTCATCTGAATCACTCCCTTATTCACCACCATAAGTGTCCTCTTTTCCCCTCTCTACCTTGTTCTCCAACTCTTGAAGTCTCCTTGTCAAGGCTACATTTTTTGCCCTTTGTTCTCTCACCATATTTTCTAATTCAATGTTTGTAACCATTGAAGGGATATCTTCATCCTCAGGAGAAGACATAGCTCTGATACCACTTCATGCAAATTGGGCAGTAGGAAGCCTCTAAATGGCTCAAAATAGGGCAATGCACCCCAAACACCAACTCTTCAAGGCCAAAGTGCTTCACACTTATCATGAGTGTGGGAAAGGAATTGGTTAAGGTTATCACAACCCCAAAACCCCAAGGGAAACCTAATCACTAGCTTTCACCAATCCTACAACACCAACTACCAAGGTTGGCTTCACAAGCACTTGACCTAAATTCTCAATATTACCCCCCCAAAGTAACTTATAGGACTAGGGGTGACCTATTCTAAAAGGTGTGGTCTATTTATGTCCCTACCATATAGTTCCAATGGTTATTTCTCTCAATTGCAACCCATAAGACATAGTTGCTTCAGAAACCCAAGACTAGGCTTGTAGCCTTTTCCCAAAGGAAAATTTATCTTAAATGATATTCTTCCACATAACCCCCTAAACTAATTAGGGATTCAGACACCCTTTATGTCCTAGGACTTTGGACCCAAACCATAGAACATGGAAATGAGAATGAGATAGGATGAAACACAATATGGCTTCTGCAATTAGGGCTAATTAGTCCTCCACTTACACTACAAGTTCCTTTAGGATGCATCCAAATTCCAAAATAATTTTTGGATCATGTGAGGGTGTGTATAAGGGTATCCTCCTCTTACTTAGAGCTTTTGATGAATCCCCAAACTAGAGTTATGATTGTTGTCCTAATTCTGGATTGGTTCATACATAAGGATATACACCTAGGGCATCATTGTAACTCCATATCCCTGAATTTTGGAGAACCTATCCTGTATAATCTTAAATATCATCATATAAACATTCTTTCCACAAAGGTTCATTGAATTCCCATGGTGTAAAAGTGAAATACACTCAATTCTTTCCTAAACCCCGATTTAGGGCCTACAAACTAGGCAGCGAGTTTGCAAATTCAATAAATTTCAAACTAAGATTGATCAGAACATGAGAAAAAAGGGAAATGAAAGAAGATTCATAGAACTAACCCTTGGTGTCAGAATTTCTTTTCCTTCTGTCTGTACCCGACCATACACAAAGACTTTTTCTCAGGAATGCAGGAAAATGGTTATATTTTATTAATTTCAAAATGCCAAATTACATGATTACCCTACCACCTACATGAAATGGATTTTTTAGGAACTCCCAATGGTTAAATAACATATTTGAACCAATTTGACCATTTGGGAGTTGTTTTTCAAAAAGTTGTCAAGTTTGCTCAAAAGTTGCTTGACAACTTTTGAGCAACTTTTACATATTTTGCAATTTTGCAAATTCGATGACCAAACTTGGTCATAATGTTATTTTTTGGATCCCTAGTGGATCCAAACATGAAAAACCTAAAAAAACATATTCCTATGGTTTTGGACCATTAATGACCAATAGTTGACCAAGGGCTCATAAGGTGCCAAGCTTAGAACTATGACCTTACAAGGTGGTCCAGTGATTAACCCAATGTATTAACATCACTAAAGGCCTCTGAGAACCTTGAGGGGACCCCTAGGTTCCATAGGAACACTTGGTTCATTCAGGGTGATCCTATACCAAACATTCAATCAGTTACATCTCCTTAGGAAAGACAGTTGCTATCAGACAGTTCACTAGATTGTACATTTATTATATACACTTGTTTGTATTATAAATCCTTAAGGGTGGCTTTAAGATTATTTGGGAAGTGTGCCTAGGTAGTGAGCTCACTGTTACTCTTGACTCCTAACAAGGTCTATCCTTTAACAAGGACTATGTACTGTAATGTTGTAATAAGCTCCTATCAGGGCTAAACCTTTTAAAAATGATACTATACTCCTAGTGCATCATTTGTGGGTGCTAATTCCCACTGAGGTTTTACCTTTAACAAGGTTTCTTGGACAACAAAGGATTGCGTTATTATGTTTTCATTTAATTTTTTTATCATTTGAATTGAAGTTTTGGTTTATAAAGTTTAATGTTTAATAATTTGTCTCACAATTGATTCACCCCCCTTCTTAGTTGTTCTTGTGGACTGTTATTCCTAACATAACTTGTTTTAGTTTTTTTTCTAGGATGAACATGGAAGTACCCTTTATTTTTTTCTTCCACCATTCCTCAATTTTATTTTCCAATTGTGGGTGCAAAGTCCACATATTCTCAAATCTGTAGGGAAGATTTGTTTTCATGGCTATAGGGGATCGACCAAGAAGGTAATCGGGTGATGATCAGATCCAGCTGTCACGTGAGTAGAGAGAGAAAATTAGCAGTGAAAAAACAAATAATTAATAATAAGATATCTATCAAGTCTAACCTAAATGAGGTCCTTCCCACTTCTTCTATTAGTCCAAGTGTAGTTACTTCCCTGCAACTCAATATCATGTAGGGCATGCTCATCAATGAAATTCATTAGGTTCATTCTACTATCCAAATTGGTTTGAATCCCCCCATTTTTTCATTCTCTTTCAGGAGAGTATTAAAATCACCCATATCAATACACTCCTCAGAAAGAAAACTTCTATGTAAATGGGATAGCAGATTCCAAAAAGAATCTCTTCTAGTTTTGGTATTTGGGGCATAAATACTTATCAACACCCAAGAAGTACCATCCTTAAGATGAATAAATCTAACACAAGCTACATTCTTCCCCTAAAATATAACATAAACTTTAATAACATCATAGTTCCAAAGGGTTGCAATACCCCCTGAAGCCCCTTCAGAACCCCCCCACAAATATTTCCATTCTTTACAAAACTGAGTTTTTCAACTTTCTCCTTAGGCATTTTATTTGCTTGGATCAAAACAATATTAGTTTTATTATCTCTAATAATATTACTAACTAGATCTTTCTCATGAGGATTATTCAATCCTCTTATATTCCAAGATATAAGAAAATCATCCAAGAAAATCATCCATTATTTTATTTCTCTCTTCAATCTTTCTAATAACTTCATTATGATGTTGCTGAATTCTAACCTCATGCTTTAGTTTTTCATTTTCTTCTCTTAGTTCATCGATAGCTGCACTCTTTCAATGAGTTCTATATTCATTCTGTTTTCTTCTTGACTCATTAGAATGATTTGATTTGTGATCTCATGGTGATTCTCAGCATGTCTTTGAATTTCTAACTCTTTTTCCTATAGCTTCTCTGTAATCTTCCTTTTGTCATCAATAGCAAATGTTCTTTTTGTTTCAGCTTTTTTAGCAGAACTCATCACATCAATCATTCTCACCATCTGGCTCTCTTAACCGATTTGCAATATCTTTATTTTCTCTGTTAGATGTTGATTGATCTCCTTCATATTTGTGATGTTCTCTTCTGATGTATCTGATGTAATACTTTCATTTGAGCCTAAAGATTCAAAGAAATTTGTAATCTCTTCTTCTTGATAATATCTTTCATTACTCTGGGTTGCCATACCTTTCCTCTCATCTAGCAGCTCTCTCATCTTGATTCTATCTTCTTTATACTATTCATAGAACATCTGTATCTTAAGCTTTTTATTCTCAATATTCTTATCAAGTTTGTACTTCTCCATTGTATGATCTTTTCTCTTAAGCCTTTAAGCTTTTTCAAGAGGAGACTTAGCTTTGATACCAATTGTTGGGATTAATGGGAAGTAGTACTGAGAGGGGAGGGGTGAATTAGTACCTCTAAAACTTTTAACTTTTTTCACCATTCATCATTAGTAATCATTCATTACTGTATTACTGACCATTACTGTTGTTCTTTCTTATGCCTATAGTACTAATTCATAATCTTTAATTTCTTGCAACATTCATAGAAACATTCATGAAAGTAATAAACACATAACACAAGATATGATATCATAGAAAACTCCTATTAGGAAATAAAAACTACGGTGGGGATGGCACCCACAAAACTTCACTATCTGCAGAATGGAAGGGAGCTTATAAAGGCTTACAATTGATCACTTTTGATGATCTACCCTGTTAGGAGTATTAAAGTGGAGACCTATTAAGATCTACTATGTTAAGAGCTTTAGAAACACTAATTTAAGTGTGCACTCGATTAAGAGATTTATAATAGGACTGTTAAGTCCACCTTTCTTGAAAGGATTTCTTATGTGTACTACACTTGTTAGAATGATTACATATGATTGACCTGAATGTATGAAATCTAAAATTGCTGATTACAGATCAATTAAAGCTCTCATCATAATAATATCACCTTAAGTGACTAATTAATACCTTTCTCTGCTCATCGGTAGCTTGTGTTCTTGTTCTTGAAACTGATTTGATTTTTTTCTGTCCTTCTGCATGAAATTTCTTGTCTAGTCTTTAGATGCTCTCCATGGCTACAATCTTCATCTAACAACAACCTGTTCACAATAGATTGAGCATCTATTTATACAAGTATTTGACCTATCTTAGAATCACGCATTACAATGTTAACTCTTTGATCCAAGGTTTACAACTTGACCTTGATCTTTAGTTTGCATGTTTTAAATCAATAAAACTAATTAAAACAATAATAAATACATTGTTTCCTTTGCACATGATGGTTTTAAAACTAATCAAGAATCTATATATACAACTTGAGTGATTTATCTGACGTGGAAAGGCAGATCCACTTTTTACGGGATGTAACGGACTGTCAGTTCTTGGTCATTGGGTTGAACTGAAAGTTTGTTGGTGTTCCTTTGTTGAACTAATCATCAGTTTCCCTTCATCTATTAGGTTCCTCTCTTCATTGTTCTATCGGGTTTCACTATTGTTACAAATCAGGTTCCTTTAACCTTTTTGTCATTGGGTAACACTAAATAGTGTTTGTCAGGATGCTTTGAACTTGGCAGTATTGGGTAACCTTGGCATTGGGTAGTGATGTGCCATGTCTATCGATGTAGTATAAAATGATGGTGTAGATCATGTTTCTCTTGTGTATAATAATGGAAAAATATAATTCCTTCATGTTCTTATGCAACATATCATGGAAAATTGTTGTCATTGCTTGTTGATATGTTGCTCGTGCATTTTTTCAGTCCAAAGGGCATGACGTTCTAGCAAAATGTACCCCATGGACAAGTAAAATTTATTTTATCTTGATCCTCTAGATCAATATTTATCTAATTATATCTATAAAATATATCCATTAGTGACAACATCTCATACCCTTCTGTGAGATCTACAATCACATATATTCTTGGTAAAGGAAAATCATCCTTTGGGCATGCTTTATTAACATCCTCAAAATCAGTACAACAAAAGATAGACTTGTTTGGCTTAGATACAGGAAAAATATTAGATATCCATTCTACATAGGAAATAGCTCTTATAAATCTCTCTTTTAATATTTTTTCTAGTTCTGCCTTCACCAATAGGGAAAGATGTGGGTGCATCTTCCTTAGTTTTTTCTTGATAGGCTTCATTCCAGGAGCCATAGAAAATGATGCATGATTAAATTAGGATCGAGTCTGGGCATGTCAAAATCAGACCATGCAAATTTTCATTTCTTTTCCTTAAAAAACTGTGTGAATTATTGTTTCTCCTCATTAGATGAATATTGAGCAATATGTATGATTTACAGTTTCTCCTCTGTACCAATATTGATTGATTGAGTGGGTCAAATGAGCACTAGAAACCATTCTCGGGAGTGATCTAGGAGAATATCAAGTTTCCCATCTATTTTTCCATGCATACCTATCCCTACATTTTGTAGGCAAAATGTTGGGTCCCCCTTTTTGATTTTCCTCTTTCCTTGTTTTTCTTTGTTTTCCCTCTGGGATTTTCTTCCGTGAGGGTGTCTTTCTTTTGTTGGAATCTTCTTGTGTCTATGGGGCCTGGTCCTGGAGTTTGTTTTTCTCTTCCAGAGAAAGATTCTAGACTCTGCAATTGTCTTCCATTGTGTCTTCTTTCACAAAATTATATGCTTGCATGGAATCCCCAGGCTTGGAGTCCAGAAGTTTGCAAGTCCTGGGGTTTGCGGAAGGAACTCAATGCATTTTTACCCTAAGGGTATGAATAGAAGTTACCTATCATTTTCATATTTATCACGATCAAACACTTAGTGCATTTAGAGCGATTAAGGAAAATCAAGGATATTAAGCAAGCTTTTTCTCCCAGTGTTTAGAGGAAATTTACCAGTGCTTTATAGTGTATTCTTGTGGTGGTTTTGAAGGTTAGCTTGTTGCAGACTGTTTCAGCATTTGTCCTTCCCACATTCTCGTGTTCCAGGTAAGCCTTCATCTTTTTCTCTCTAGTTTCTAGTTTTCAGGTTCTTGTTTGCTTTTTGGGTCTTGTTTCCTTTTTTGTTTCCTATTTTCTTCTGGTTTTGTTTGTGGCTTTCATCTCTGGTTTTGTTTTTGGTCACCGCCTGTTGGTGGGTTGGCCCTGATAGAGGGTTGTCCACCCTCTACATAATTGTAATTTAAGGCTGGCTTCCTATGCATTCTATATTTCTTTTGTATATTATGTAAATGTTTGTAAGTTGTGTATATATGTTTCAGCCCTTGGCCCTCTATACTTTACCTGTATTTTTGGTGTATATCCTTCCAATATCGTGTTGAGCTCACTCTACCCTTGTCTGTGTTTTCCTAACTTTGTGAGCTCACCCACACGACAAAATACCACCTGGTTCAGACTCAGCTCCTTGCTAGTTTGAACCACAGTGGTTTTCTCTCTCCTCTACCATGACAGTCTTAATGGAAAATAAATTTCCCATGCACACATTTAAGTCCAGCCAAGTGGCTTTCAATTTGCACGCATTCAGACAGTTGTCAGCATTATCACCATAATGCCCATTTACTACATGACCATGTGACATCCACATCAGCCTAGTATGGCTCATCTTCTAGCCATGTCACCTAGTGGTTGGTTTTCCAAACTCCAGGTCCTATTTCCTCATTCAACCCCTATCCCACTTTCATCATACGTGTTGGAATCCCCGTGGGCTCAGATAATGGTCAAATTCCTAAGTTTCATTATATGCATATCTTTTCCAAATTTTGACATGAACTAACTTTTTAAGGTGAAGACACGATGTGATAGTAAGATCTCCGGATCCCAGAGTAATTTTGTGTCTTGTATAAATTCTAACGGTCCTCTTTCTTTACAAGTTGCCAGCATCAAACTAGTTAATCATGACAAAGGCATCCACTTCTTCTCCACCTGAGAATCTAGATCTCCCCATCATGGCAGTCACTAGGGTAGCTGTCAGGACTAAGATTGAGGGGGCCCTAGAAAATCTCCCACTAACCATGAAGTACTTGAAGGGAAACACTATCATGGGATCAAATATTAATTCCAAGGTTCAATTTATTACTAACTCCAGCATTGGAATGTGGGGAGAAATGCAGGCCCTGGTAAAAATGATGTATATCTAATGAATGGTCAGAGACCCCTTGACCATCAATATCAGAAATTTTGGGATTCTCAAGGCTGCTTACTTCCCCTACTCTGTGAAATCCTTGGAACTTATTCTTACTCTGGCCGCACACTACAATTCATCTGTCCAAGCCGTCATGCTCGTTGCCTCGATCCCGACCAGATATACAACCCCCATGGTGTCTTTGGACACCGAAAATTTTTAGGTGGCTCTGGGGATTCCCTAGTTTGATGAAGTATCAATCCTCACCTAGTCCATGACTTTGGGAGAATTTCTAGAACTGGAACACATGGCCTGACAGTATCTGAACAACAATTGGCTTAAGGTGCCAAGGAGGGACTTCAAGAAGATGAAGTTAGAAATCCCCCAGACTGAATTCAAAGAAAGTATACAAATGGGGATTATTGCACTATGTAGGGTCTTCAAACAACACCATGCCTAGGGATTCTCAGCATGGATGTACTACTTCTTGTTGGGCATCTCCTCGGATGAACAATATTTTTATTGGGCCACCATCATCTCAAACAATGTAGACTCCTAGTTCCTCTAGGTCACCTGAACCTCTAAATTTTACGTGACATCCTACATTCTATGGGCATTATCACAACAACATCCCATCACAAATGGGCTACTCACTACAGGTGCACTTGCGGTTGACCCAGGCCAGAATTCTCCTTGGGATTATTTCCCACAAGTCTAATGGGAGTAGAGTTTCCTTAGCTTCTATTGAGTAAATGATGCCTTCATTTACTATAATCTCCTCACACCTACCTAGGATGTTGGGTACCGCCTCTCTAAGGAAGAAATAGATTTGGTCAGAAGTTATGGCCACTATTACATTCATTTTCAGTAGCACACCTATATTCAGGTAACCGACACACCTATATTCGAAAGACCCTATTTGTTACCCAAGCATTATGGAAAAAAAATAATTCTTTTGGAATACTGTCGATAGATCTTGGAGCTGCACACCCTCTTCATGGTGAAGAAGGTAACAAATGTTCCATTCCCAATCACCTGTGGGAACTATTCTTGTAGTTTGGCTACGGCTAAGGAAGTGGACATCGAGCTTAAAAGTTTGGGCTTAACAGAATTCTATCTGACACGGAAGAACTTTGATCCACTAGGAAAAATAGCAACGACACTTCCCCAGGTATCAGAGCCCCATGCATTTCACATGGAGGATTTTTGGGAAGATTCCCAAGACAACTTCAAAGTCTGGAGACAACACTTCATCTAGATGACAATGGGCATGATGGAGAGGCTGAAGCTTTGAAATTTCCCGGATGACTTCATGGACACCGGTTCCACTGTGGACCCACAATATAAAGAAAAGGGAGTAGAAAAAATGGGTCTCCCTCTGGTAGATTGTAATTCCAAGGAAGTTCCAATAATTGAGGATCTTCCTAATGATGTGGTTCAACGCAGTAACATGTATTTCAAGAAGGCATGCCTAAGAAGCAAATGTAAAGTTGGCCCGTTTATGTGGGGCTCAACTTCTGGGGTAGGAACCTCCTTGTAGGGGGAGGATAGAGGAAAAAGGATAATGGGGACCCCATTACAAACCCCATTTATGACCCCCACAATGGATAAAATGAAAGACACTAGCAGCCACCCAGCAGACGAAAGAAAAATTGATCACTCGGCTGGCCACCCTGGTATGTATGACCGGACCTCTCCGTCCTCCCTCTTACCCTTCACTGGAAGCATTGATGGTCCGAGCAATAGGGATCATGACGGAGGAAGAGTGGGCAGTTGTGATAGATGTAGGGCCCCTTTTCGTAACTAGGAGAAATACAAAGAAGACCAATCCTCAGCCAAAGGTAGAGCCTGAACTTGAGATGCCAAGCATCCAAGAAATACAAATTGTTTCTTCTAACTCCCCAAAGCTAGACACAAGACCTGAAGATATCTCAAAGACCTCCCCTCCACATGAATTTGATGATATATTTGGGATTGATGAATTTTGGAATTTGCAGGGAGATATCATGAAGTCGACGGAAGAGATCACCGCACAGGAAGGAGAAGTCATGGAACAAGAAGCTGCCTAAGAGAAGGAAGCCCAGGTAGAAGAAGAAAAAGAACAAGAAAAAGTAGACATCTATGATGTCCCAGAGATACAAATTATAGGGACCATAGAGAGAAGGAAAACATAGGATGAGAAACAACGTCAGTTGGGGAAACCAAACCCACAGGATCAACTGTAACCCCGATCGCTATGCTCTAATGCTTCCTCCAAGGGTAACATTTGGTGAGGTAATCACAATGGCCCAAATTCTAAATCTCATCCCACTACCTCCACCACCTCTAGAAAATGTGCCAACAAGAGAAAATATTCCAACAAAAGAGGCTAACGAAGAATAACAACAAGGTGGGGAGAAAAACCACAAAGAAATAGATGTTGATCCAAACAATGCTAAGTGTGTAGATACTGGGGAAAATGATACAAGTACTAATGAGATAAATATTGCTAGTGAGCCTGAGAATGCAAGAAAGGAGTCATAAATGGTTCAGAATACCAAGGAGACACAACAAAACCCTGGAGGGGAACTACAAGAACAAATGTTGGCTGCAAGGCCACCCCTACCACCATAATTGTTGGTGGAGTCCCAGAAGAGGAAGCCCCTAGTAACACCCAAGGACCATCTCTCCTTGGTGGAGATGATGGCACATACGTAGAATCCTCCCAAGGCTAAGAAAGCTTAGGTAATCCATACTCTTTGGACTAGGTCGGGTGAAGATACAGTTGCGGTGATCACAACACCTTCTCCGGATGTAGACAAAGCAACAAAAAAGGCTGATAAATATGCCATCACAAAAATATCTCAGGGGAAGAGAGGGAAACAAGGCAAATTGGACCTATTAAAAGGAGTGACCAAGGCGGTAGAAGCCCACTATGAAAATGAGGCCTAGAAATTGATGGCAGAAAAGGAAAATAATGCAAACCTCATGGGGCTACTAATAGAGCTTGCACAACCTATTCTACCATTTCCCTAGAAGTCTCCACATCCAGGACACCGCTCCCTCAGGGTGACATAGATTCACTATGGGATATGAAGAGAAAAGCCTAGACAGTCGATGAATGGGTTACCAAACAGGTAGGAAATTTCTAGCATTTCTTAGTATCTACACTCCTAGACTTATATGCAGCCAACAATACCCTACACTAGGCTTAAACTACTTTCTCCATCTAGGAGGGAGACATTGAAAAGTATCAAGCATGGAAGGCTGAGTTGGTAGAGCTCATTGGTATCAGAGAAGAAGTTGTCTCCAAGGCTGGAACTCTAAGAGAGGAGTCTTTTGACTTTGTCAAGACCCAGCACTTCAGACTTGACCTCACATTGGAGGTAATCAAGCAACTGGTAGGGACCTTGCGGGACAAAGTCCAAGAAGTTAAATATTCTTTTAACTTATATAAGTCATTCATTTTGAAGGTCTCTGGAGTTTATCCTTTTAGTACTGAAATATGTACTCTAGAAGAATACATCATGGGAAAATTTGATGAGCTAATGGAGTCTTGGTATCAATCCCCGGAGGGGATAGATGGAGAAAAAATGACATGGATAACTCGTATGGTGCTCAAAGGTCACGACATGGAAAAGATGGCCATAGAATTTAAAGCAAATGTTCCAGATCTGGGCGAGCAGGTGGAGGTGGCCAAGTACCACTAGGCTAACCTCAAGGATATTGACAAAGATGGAATCACCCAGCTCCTGGAAACCTTCAATGATACTAAGGAACAATAAAATTCTCTGGGTTTCGAGGATGATCACAAAAGGATGTATTATGTATTTATTCATACTTTGGGAGTGCAAGCTTCCAAATCCTAGAGTTACAGATCCAATAATTTTTTACTCTTTCAGTGACTAGTTTCTCAGTTCCCAAAGCTGACCAGTCACTTTCAAAGTAGTTAATAGTGATTTCAGGAGGTAGGTGACTCCAACAGTGCACATCAGCTTAACAAGATGGTTCTGATAGGTGGTCTTCCAAGGCACCGCTCTAGCGTAACACCTGGCACATCAGAGACAGGGAGCCACTTTTCCATTGATGAGGCATGTAGCCTTGATCCCTGTGGGATCATATTTCTTCTTTTTTCCCTTTGGCTCTCTTCTCGAGGCCAATTCTTCCACTCCTCCTTTCTTGTCTTATTATTTTGACATGTCAGACATTTTCCATCCTGAGGTCTTTGTAACGTGGTGCAGGTAGTACTAGCTACTAGAAATTGTATTATATTATTTAAGTGTAAAGTAAGTTAGGTTAATTTTAGGGCAAGCTTGTGTATAAATAATAAGTCTAACCTCATTACAAAGGTTGGCAAAATTGATGACTTTGCAGTCCATAGCTATGGAATTTTTAGTTTTTTAGTTCTTAGTTGCAGAACTCAATGCTCCTTAGTTGTTAGAAGCTCTCAGTACTTAGATGCTCCTTTGGAGCCACCATTATTGTATGCACTAATGCTAGCTAGAAACATGTTAATGAAGAAGGAAGGATTCTCTCAATGATGTTGTTAGCATTTTGATCTGTGGATTAACATTATTTTTGTGTTGTATGTTCCTTATGTCCTTTTCTCTAATGTTTTAAGTAGATTAACGACCTTCTTTATCCTCTCTATTAGATAAGTATGAACTGCTGGTTCTATGTTTATTTAGTATTTAGTGTAGCATGTTAGAGCATGGTTGATATTTTGAATGTTTGTTATAAACTATAAGTAGATGAAGTACCTCTAACCCTGGCGTATCGTTTGAAGTTATTTGGTTACTAACGAATGCTTGTAGGAAACCTCACTTACCTAAATCCCCAGAGTAGACAAGTTGAGATAACCAGCTATTCCCTCGAACAAAATAGTCACACTCCCAAATAAGCCCTGACACTATCGAGACCTGACTCTTAGGTGCTTGAAGGCCCATAGAATCTCATTTATCCATACAACCTTTATAGGCAAAGTTGGCCGGTACCTTAGTACTCGGTGAAAACTTACCTCTGTTGGTAGACCAGATCACAAAGTCCCGTCAACATAAACTGGCACTAGAAGGAGGGCATGAGCTCATCCCCCTCTGAAGATTTAGATTTCACATCGTCGAAAGGTTCCCCAAGCCATAGTTTTAGGAAGGATACCTTTAGTGGGATTGGATCATTTTCACTAGCCTGATTTGAAAGAATCCTTAGATCAGCCCCCAATCCTAAAATGTTTGTCGAACTCAAGCCTCCCACTTGAAAGAAGTGGACCCCAAAAGCCAAGCCAACTAACATTGTCTGGGGATCAACTACATCTCAAAATACCCAAGTCTCCTAGGAAACTCTAGGGATTAAAATTTAGCCTCAACAAAATTGAACACCCCCGATGGTTGTTGATACAAGGTCCCTGATGGGAACTTTTTTGGGTGCAACCAATGATCTACCTGCGCACCCAGAAAAGATTTGTCCCCAATAATAGCACTTAGGCTCATGAACCACATAAGAGCATCTATAGGGATACAAAGATGCCATGAACTGACACTAGATCCAACATCAAGACGTTGTGACCCAGATGTTCCCTCTTTCCCTGGGATAGAATGAGTTGAACTGGAACCTTAACCTACCCACCAACTCCATCAATAGTTGGCAGGATATGGAAGATGCATTTTTGGTGGCCTTTTGCATACACGTGGACCCAACATGGTCCCATAGCTAGTTCATCTTCATTAGGAAGGAACTGAATGATCCCCTTGCAGCATTCAACCACTGGTTCCAACACGCCTTGAAGTGATGCATAGGTCCTTTCATCCCATCTATGAATTTAACCATCCAGACATACCTAAATGCGATGGACCTCTTTCTTACCACTCTCCTATGGAGAACTACCACCCCTACTAACCGGGACACTCTGGTGAAGGTTTACAACCTAGCCTTGGAGTTGTCTCATGGTCTTAACAAATGTCTGGGTGGGATTGGGCAGAGCATGCCTTTCAACATGATACCTGGCAGATCTTCTTACACTAGGGGATACAACCCCAATCAGGAAATGGGTTCCCCTATGATGGCCATTAATCCCCCACCACCATCAATAGACCAACAAGCCTGGTACATATACCCATCTTAAGCCCAGGCAATATCAGGTCTTGAATTTGTTCCCTGGAACCAGCAACAACAAACACAACAAGCACAGACACAACCTATCAGAGTGCCTTTCTTCAAGTCATCTACAGCTGGAGGATTGTCGCCCTCAACTCTGGTACCCACCGCTTCCTTTCTGGCCACAAACCAACAACAACAACCATCATATTATGACGTGAACACCCAGCTGTCTGCCGAGGTCAAATCCCTCTGGAAACTATTTTCCTCATTGACTGTGGACATGGGACAGCTGAAGGCAGGGTCTCTTTCACCCCACAACACCAATTCCCAAAGAGGGAATATTTTCTCTAGGCAACGAAATAACAATGCTAGGGGAAGGAATTACAACAATGGGCCTTAGCCCAACCAAAAACATTGGAACAACAATGCTAACCTGGGAGGACCTCCTCCAAACCAAAACACCAATCAAGGTAGCACTAGACCTTCCCATTTCATGCTAGTCGCAGAACTCTAGCCCCTCACCAATTGGTGTAGATTGCATAATATAGGCTCTCATTTCAAGGTGAACTGTACCACACTAGAGAAGGTCATCATGATCTCCCAGCTAGATAGACAATAAGCTACTGATCCTACTCCCCCAGAACCCCCATTCAAGAGCCCAGTCATGGTGCCTTCACTTGTGAGACTGTCTTCTTTGGAGTAGACAAAGGAGATGAAGAAGAACCTGAATTATATTGGTTCTTTGATGAATCTATTCTGAACTTTGAGGCCAATGCCTTCACCAACCCACAGACTCCTTACAACACTAGGAGTCAGGCTGGTAAAGGACCAGTTTACACACCTCCACCTCCCAAAGATATCCCTCCCAGGGATAACACACTTGATCGCCCCTTCCCACTGAAAGGGTCTAGCTCTAACTAAGCTAAGGACCCGACCAAGGGAAGACAACAATTCCCCAAAGGGAAATTTGACATCACAAAGGCATTAGAATGAACTACCACCTCCATGACTTTGATGGAGGTTTTGTTGAACTATCCCAAGTAGAGGAAGTCTCTTTTGAAGCTCTTGGGAAACCTGGAAACTATCAGTCACCCACCAAGGACTGTTACCTTTGATGATGCCAATGCGGCTGTCTTTCAGGGAAACATTGAGGATTCTCCTTTCCTACTAGTCTTGAACATATAGGGGAAGAACCTTTACAATTGCTTGGTATATTCTAGAGCCTCAGGAAATGTCATGCCCTTATCCATATGCCAAAGGCTCAGATTGTATCTTACTCCCTCTAACAGTGCAGTAGTCCAGCTGGACAAGACTACTATAAAAATGGTAGGCGAGCTAAAGAGCATCCAAATTCAGTTCATCCAAGACCCCAGTATAGAAAGTGTATTTGACATCCAAGTGGCGGACATCCTAGAGACTTATGTGATGTTATTCAGTCATAATTGGTCTATGTCCCTTAATAGGTATTTCTCTACCGAATTTTCCCACTTGTGGCTCCCTTGGGAGGGAGAATCTAATTAGATCCGGGTAGAAATTGAGCCCCGGATGAAATAGGCCTTCACCAAAGTTGGGAGGGTAAATGTAGTCCTCTTCTCTGAGAATTCCCCTGGGGTGTACCAACCCCTAGAAATATTGACATTTGATTTCACCCGTGGCGAAGATACTAGTGTTTCCTAGAGAATGCAGGGCATGAACGAAAAACTAAGGGGTGAGGTGGACTCACAAGGGAGCATAGCGACCCCCATTACACTCTTGTCTACCACCTAGTACTGGATGAATTATTAGAAACATTTAGAACTATAGTGTGAGCCATGTATTTCTACTGCTACCCAACACATCAACACCCTCTGAGGGAAAGAACACAAAGCTGATTCCCCAGAAACCAGTACTACTGGTAGCAGTGCCTCTTTTTCACCACTTGTCTAGGAATCCTAACAAAAAATATCTCTAGATAAGAACCTCACCCACAAGCCATTAGAGCTGGAGGAAACTCCTCCCAGCCACCCCAAAAATAATCCAAAGACCACTTCATCTCCCTAGCTCTAGACAATGAACAATGACTTGTGGACCTTAAAGTTTGATGGGTCCCAATCTAAGAAAGGTTGTTGAGCCAGAGTGGAATTGATCAACCCATAGGGAAAATCCTTCCTCACATCTTACAGGCTATAGTTCAACTGCACAAAAAATTTTACAGAGTATGAGGCCTTGGTCCTTGGACTCCTTTTTGTGCTCAGGAAAGGAATCACCCACCTCTAAGCACTAGGTGATTCAGAGTTGATTGTAAAGAAAGTGTAGAGCCAATACACTTTCCATGATTAAAGTTTGGCCACATATCACAACT
Organism: Thuja plicata; assembly: GCA_018584345.1. Taxonomy (NCBI): domain Eukaryota; kingdom Viridiplantae; phylum Streptophyta; class Pinopsida; order Cupressales; family Cupressaceae; genus Thuja; species Thuja plicata. The sequence continues at coordinate 2,373,344 of MU223892.1, forward strand.
TGGCATGGAGCCTCATCAAGGATTTTGATGCCTTTAGCATTGAACTCATCCCCTAGAAAAGAAACTATGTTTCAGATGCCCTTGTTATTTTTGCGAGCACACTCAAGCCTATGGATGGCTCCTGATTCCAAAAAAATTTTGTTGAGATGATCCCCACCCCGTCCATTCCAAAAAATGTCACCCATTTTCAGCTCTTCGAGGATGATCAACATATCTTGGCCTTCATGGCCAGCATTGGTGTTTTCAAAGACTAGATAGTGGAAGAAAGAGATCACAATGATATTAGATAGGGTGAAGAAGATGACGGGATCATGGACCTACCAACAAACACCATACCTAAGGGGATGGATGCACTTGAATGAATCTTGGACTCAAACTCTCAGGGCTGAGAAAAGATATCATCCTCCTCCGAGGGAGGAAAATTTGAGAAATTTAGCATCGGTTAGGACATTGAAGAAAAACTAGTACACATCGGCACCTCCTGCTCCCCTAAGGAGAAGGAGAATATTCTCGTGGTTCTTTGAGAATATATTGATGTAATTGCATGGGGGTATGAGGATTTGAAGACCTATGATACATCTATTATGACCCAAACCATCCTACTAAAACCTGATGCTAAGCCCTTCCAACAAAAGAAAAGATTGGTCAACCCACTGATTGAGCCTCTAATTTATCAGGAGGTTCAAAAACTGCTATTAGCCCAGATCATCTTTCCAATATAGCATACTACGTGGGTTTCCAACCTCATCCCTATGAGGAATAAAAGTGGCAAGATCCACCTTTGTGTGGATTTATATAATTTAAACAAGGCCTCCAAGAAAGATAATCACCCTTTCTCCTTGTTGTATGAGGTGTTATGAATCGTGAATGGATCACAAATGATGTCTTTCGTAGATGGATACTCTGGGTATAACCAAGTCATGGTTAAGTATGAAGATAGAGACAAAATATAATTTACCACCAAGTGGGGAACATTTTCATACTAGAGAATGCCCTTTGTCCTGATCAATGTAGGGGCCACATTTCAAAAGGCTATGGACATTATGTTTGAGGGCTTAGTGAACTGGTGGATAATCATCTACATGGATGATTTGACCATCTTTTCCCAGGACAGGCATGATCATTCTTCCCACCTCACCCAAATTTGTGAGAGGTGTCACTGGTATGGAATATCCCTCAACCCTAAGAAATGTATATTTGGGTTCACTAAAGGGAAACCGCTCGGGCATATTGTCTTTGAGAAGGGTATATCCATTGACCCTTAGAGAGTTGAAGCGCTACTAAATCTACAGATGCCCAGTAGAAAGAAGGAAATGAGATCTTTCTTTGAGAAGATCAATTTCATCTAGCGGTTCATCATTGGATTCATCGAGATTGTAAAGCCACTCAATGAAATGATGAAGAAAGATATGAAGATTGAGTGGAGTCTTGAGGCAAAGTGGGCATTTTCCTAGATTGAACAAATGATCATGGAGGCACTAGTCTTGGCTAGTCCAGACTATTCCCTCCCTTTTTACATATACTCCTTTGCCTCACCACATTCAGCTACCATAGTATTGACTCAAAAGGTTGAGGGGGAAGAACAACCAATAGCTTTCATGAGCTCCCCCTTTAAAAATGTTGAAGTCCAGTATTCACCTTTGAAAAAGCAAGCCTTTTCTCTTGTCTGCGCCGTGAAGAAATTATGGCACTATATTTTTTGGAGAAAAGTACATGCTATCATCCCAAACTAGGTTGTTAAGTTTCTATTGATGTAGAGTGAATTGGGTGAAAGACGAGGGAAATGGATGGCCATCCTCCAAGAGTACAACCTATAAATGCAACCCACAAAGATAGTCCAAGGCCAGGGACTATGTAGAGCGATGGCAGAAGAGACTCCCCACATCAAATGCCAGACATATATAGTGGATTCTATTACTCAAGACCCATGGTATACCAACCTAGTATACTTATTACTAAACAATAGATGTCTAGAGGGGCTCCCCCCAAACAAATGTCAGGCCTTGTGGCTGAAAATTTCGCACTTCATGATTAGAAATGGAACGCTTTTTCGCAGGAATTATGAGGGGGTATACCTTCGATGCATAGATAGGGACCAAGCTACAAAAATGATCAATCAATTTCATGGGTAGTTTGGAACTAGGCATGGCTTAGTTGATGCCACTACCCATCAAATCCTCTAGGCCAGGTACTACTGGCCCTATATCTTCAAGGATGTCTACACTCACATTAGGAGATGTCACAAATGCCAAACCGTGACACATCATGAGCGGAACCCGGTCATGCCTTTGCAACTAGTCTTCAAAGGTAGACCCTTCACCTAATGGGCATTCAAATTTATCAGGGAGCTCAACCCCAAATTTTCTACCAACCATCGGTATATTTTGATTGCTACTAATTATTGCACCCGGTGGTCTGAAGCAATTCCTAGAAAAAGTAACACAGCAGATGTAGTCATAAAATTCCTAGAAGAAAACATTGTCACAAGATTCAGAATGCCCTTTGCTACAGTATGTGACAATGGTCTAGCATTTTCTTCAGCACAATTACTTGAATGGACCTATGATAGGAGGATCACTCTAAAGTTTTCTAGCAACTATTACCCCCAGGGGAATGGTGTTGCTGAATCAACCAATAAAAATCTACTTGAAGGGATCAAACATCTGTTAGAATAGAACCCTTGAGACTGGCATCAAAAGATGAGATTCACCCTCTGGACAGATTGTATCCACATTAAGATAGCCCTAGGGACATCCCCATTCCATCTAGTTTATGGCTAGAATCCAGTATTCCCCATTAACTTACAAATCCCAGTTTTACAGTTCATGTAGGAATTCAACAACCGAGACAATATCATGGAGGTTCAGCTCCTAAATCTAGTATAGATGGAAGAAAAAAAAGACGTAACCCTTGAATATTTTATGCATCACCAAGAAGTAGTAAAATGATGGTTTGATAGAAGATCCTAGTATAACTCCTTTTAGATTTCAAACTTGGTCCTCTTGTGGGACAAAGCCGAAGAAAAGAAGGGAAAGCACACTAAATTTTAGTGACTCTAGCTTGGACCATATTTGATATCTAAGATCTATGGGGAAAAAACTTATCTCCTCAATACCATGACCGGAGAATCCATCCCATTTCCTGTTAATGGACAGTTTCTCATGCACTATTTTGAGTAATTTGTGCGATAAGTTTGTTCAGAGTTGTTTTCTATGTAAAGTTCTCACTTGTAAATATATTTCCCAGTGCTATGTTTGGGGTACCTTGTCCTTATAAGTAGTCTATCAGTCATCCTCCAGGACCACTTCCTTTTATATTTGTTTTCATTCTCTTGTTTTGTTTTTTTTTCCCTGAGTTCCCAATTTTTTTCCCTCTCACTTGTAGACCTGTATGCTTTGTGTAACATCTAGTCTCTAGAATAGTAACTTTTGTATTTTGATGAATTTGGAATCTATTGTTAGCATGGTGGAATTGGTCTATGCTCCAAAGTTATTTTGTAAGTATGGTAAAAGGTTATGGATAATCTTCCTCTGATCCACATCTCGATAATTCAAAAATCAATTAAATCCAAACCAAAAGAACAAGTAATTAAATACACTGAGGGAGATCGACTGCACTGGTTTGTTGACCAAGTCTGAAAATCATTAAAGTATCCTGGGTCTAGAATTTTCTCTCTTGTTTTAAAAATTAAATTTGGTGGAAAGGTGAAAGAAGTACCACAATTAAAATTAGCTAAGCTTAAGGTTAATGGTGAAATAAGTACCACCTTCCCACCCAAAAAAAAAAGAAAAAGAACGAACTAAAGAATGGAAAAATTATGGCATTCAAGGGGAATGGGCAAGATATGATGATTTTGGTTTGACTTACTTAGTGCCTCTTCTTTGCTTCTCTCAGAGGTCATCGGCTTGGTTTTCTTCCAAATCACACACTTCACAACTGATGAAAGACCAAGGATTGAATCACTGATGGGCTAGATTTTCTCAAACACCTTACACTTTGCAAGCATGATGCTCCACGTAAAGATTTATTCTAGTCTTGCTAACCAGAGATTCTAAGGTTCTTGAATGCATGAAGGCACCCATCCCAGATAGTCACCATTTGTTATGCCCTATATACCCATCCCTAAATGTTGTAGGCAAAATGTTGGGTCTACCTTTTTTATTTTCCTCTTGCCTTGTTTTTCTTTGGTTTTCTTTGTTTTCCCTCTGGGCTTTTTCTTCTGCAAGGGTGTCTTTCTTTTGCTGGTGTCTTCTTGTGTCTCTGGGACCTGGTGCCAGAGTTTTTTTGTCTCTTCCAGAGCCAGATTCTAGACTCTGGTATTATCTTCCATTGAATCTTCTTTTGCAAAAAGATATGGTTGCATGGAATCCCCAGGCCTAGAGTCCAAAAGTTTGCAAGTTCCAGGGTTTGCGGAAGGAACGCAACACATTTTTACACTAAGAGTATAAATAGAAGTTGTTAGAGTAATCAGTTAGTCCTTAGTCTTTTTTTCTTAAGCTATCTCTTAGGTACATATAATTAATACTTTATATTAATTATATTGCACAACCTAGCTCTTATGTTTTCAGGGTTTCATTCACCTTTAAGGTCGAATGCTTGTATTTTATTTTTTCATAACTTGGAGAATAATATTGTGCTTCTTCTTTTGAGCATCTCTGAGTTCTGCTTTTTCATCTTTGTGCTTCTACTTTGTATTAGGTTATTTGCATGCAGGTGTATTTGGGGTCTGTGGATTTGCATGTTTCTCAAATCCTACATGGTATCAGAGCCACCTTGCTGCTGTCTGGTTTGAAGATGTTTGAAGTCGTGATTCGAAGAAGTCAGTCATAGCCTCTCTGGGTTTTTTTTGTGATTTCTAAGGAGGCGCTATTTTCTGGAGCAGATTGAGCCAAAACGGACACCACCATTGCATTCAAAAGCCCGGGAGAGTCGAAATACATATAGATTTTGACCATTTTGGTTACTGTGCCCTCAGGGAAAAAAATTTGCCTCTCTGGGTCGTACAGCACGAAAAATGAGAAAAAAAAAATTTTAAAAATCATTTTTTTAATGATTTTTGCGTTTAAAAAAATGCATGCAGTGTAAATCAAAGGGCGCCACCCGCGCACCACCAGGGAGCCACCCGCACTCCGCCACAGGCCGGCGCGCCACTGCGGAGCCACCAGCGACCCTCCCGGCCGCCGCTCTGCCCAACCGCCACCCTGCAGCCGCCCTCCCGCCACCATCCGCCGGCTGTGCCGCCTTTGTGCTACCCAGCCACAACGCCGCCCAGCCACCACCACCGTTGGCGGCGCTACCCTGACAGGCCTGTGACGGTCAAACGGCCGTCAATCTTTTTGCAGCCTCTGTGTTTTTCCAGAGAGTTATTTCTTTGAGAGGCAGTTGGTTTTTTCCTCATAACTTGAGCATATAAGCTCAAAATTTGGAAAATGAGATATTGTCGGAAATCTCTTTCTGAGATCTACATGATTATAGAGGTTTGGTTTTTTGAATCAGTCATTTTGATGCTGTTTTTTAGCTTCAAAGTCAGTAGTTCTTTTCTGTACTCCGGGAGCTGTATCTTGTGCATCCGATCTCCATTTTGAGAAAACGAATAGGCATTGGAAAGGTCTTGGAATGCTCTATCTAGATCCTTAGCCTATTTTATGAAATATTTTACCAAGTACACAAGTTTTTATCTGAATCATTTTTTCTCTTTCTGTCTTTCAGGCTTTCCATATTGTATTGGGAATTGGGTTGTATCAATTGTGGGGGGTGTTATTTCTTTCTTTTCTATTACTTGTATCAGAAAATCAAAACATTGTATCACATAAAACAAAACCCCTTCTACATCTTCTGTCTAGTTCTGAAAGAAAACATTAAAAAAAAAGTCAAAGCACTTGGCACTATGGCAGACACAACATCTGTTGAGCTTGTCACTCCACACAATTATCATGTGTGGAAGCCAAAAATGACCAGAATCCTCATGTCACGAGGTTTATGGTCTTGCCTGGATATAGTTCAGGCAGTTCTTCAGAGGCCTTATGAGGCTCTTATGCACAGGAATAGGATGGATGAGGCAATGGGCCTCATTGCTATGAATATTTCAGATGGGTTGTTGTTCCACTTGGATGGTCTACCTACACCCAGGGATATGTGGGACAAGTTCTCCACCTTGTTTGGCACCATGGATCAGTTCAGGATTCTTCAGATAGATGTAGAGTTCACCTCTTTGGCACCTAACTCATTCACCAGCATTGAGGAATTCTTGATGAAGTTCAAGTCTCTCTGATCCATTTTACAGGTTGCTAGAAAGACGAAGTCAGATGATGAGTGTATCTTCCTGATACTCTCCAAGCTTCGTGGTCCTTATCAGATTTTCACTTCTACCTTCTACTCCACTATGGATGCACTGGGTACTCAACATGTTATGCCCTCTTTTGAGACCTTCTGTGACAGGTTAACACGCGAGCAGTCCAAGCTTAGTCAGATGGATTCTCTTACAGGTTCACAGTCACAGGCATTGCTTTCCAAGTCATCTCAGGATACACAGAAGCCGAAGCCAAAGCAGATATCTGATTCCTCTTCTTAGCACTCTACTGGCCCACCATCTTCTTCTAAGAAGGAGAAACAGAAGACTCAGAACCCCACTTTTTCTTATTGTCAGAAGGGGTCCCATGATGAGTCCCAGTGTTATCAAAAGAGATTTAATGGCTATGAGAAATAGATTGCAGATTTGCAAGCTCTCCTTCAGAAGAGCACTATTTCCTCTCCATCCTCTTCCACCTCATAGGGGTCTGCTTTTCAGTCATCTGCCTCATCTTCGACATCTGGACAGGGTCATGCATTACGGGCATCTATTGCATCCCCTTCACAGGTCCCTTGGATACTGGATTCCGGTGCTTCTCACCATATGGCATCTTCTCAAGATTTGTTCTCTTCTTTTGAGACTTCTCCTATTCCTCATATTCTAATGGGGAATAACATTGTACAGATAGTCTGTGGGACAGGTTCGGTCAGCATTCAGGATGGCACATTCAATGATGTATTGTATGTTCCATCTCTCTCTGCAAACCTTCTCTCAATTTATCAGATGACACGCAGTGGGTCAGGGAAGACAGTTGAGTTCACGGCCAATTCAGCCTTCATCAGGGATAGTGTGACAGGAGGCATTATTTCTATAGGGACAATTGATCATTCCTCCCATCTCTACATCTTTTCTCACTTTGGTCCACCATCTCCATTGTCGGAGCACAGCTCTCCTCTTTCAAGAGAGCATCCTGTGGTGCAGTCAGGTTGCTTGAACCTTTGTGTGGTTCTCGAGACCCATGTTGTGACTACCACACCACATCCTAAGGAGTACTTTTCTCTTCAGCAGGATTCTTCTTCAGCACTGCTTGACCCTCCAGCTCCATTCATCAAGCCACCAGGTGCAGTTGTTGAGGATTCTTCAGAGGACCCTCATCTCCTCTCTCATGACAGTGTCAGCACACTTGTCATACCACTTGCATTGGGGATTCCCTTTCAGGATCCTCGTGTCTTCTCATTTGAGCATCAGCTCGGCCTTCCAGTGACACCTCATCTTTTGAGGTCACCTCTTCAGCACCCACTGACTTTCACT
>MU223892.1:2381007-2411741 GCA_018584345.1 Thuja plicata
GGGGGGGGGGGTAGCAACACGCATTGTACTACTGGCTTTGAGAGAGTCTCTTGAAGTCATTCCTTTTGTCTTTGCTTGCTTTTTTATCTCTTTTTGGGGTAGATTTTTTCCCACTAGGTTTTCTCTATTTCCCCGGTTTACAGAGATTTCCTTGTTGTTGGGTACCTGATCAGGCCTTGTTGTCGGGACCCTCTTTTCCTGCTTTCTTAGCTGTGCTAGGTTGCTTACCTCCTGAGCTTCGCTTAAGGGGGGGTGTTAGAGTAATCAGTTAGTCCTTACTCTTTTTTTCTTAAGCTATCTCTTAGGAGCATATAATTAATACTTTATATTAATTATATTGCACAACCTAGCTCTTATGTTTTTAGGGTTTCATTCACCTTTAAGGTCGAATGCTTGTATTTTGTTTTTTCATAACTTGGAGAATAATATTGTGCTTCTTCTTTTGAGCATCTCTGAGTTCTTCTTTTTCATCTTTGTGCTTCTACTTTGTATCAGGTTATTTGCATGCAGGTGTATTCGGGGTCTGTGGATTTGCATGTTTCTCAAATCCTACAGAAGTTACCTGTCATTTTCACATATACCGTGATTAAGCACTTAGAGCATTCAGAGTGATTAAGGTGAGTCAAGGTGATTAAGAAAGCTTTTTCTCCTGGCATTTTATGGAAATTTACCAGTGGTTTATAGTGCATGCTCGTGGTGGTTTTGAAGGTTAGCTTGTTGCAAAATAGCCTTCATCTTTCTCTCTTTGGTTTCTAGTTTTCTAGTTCTTGTTTTCTTTTTGGGTCTTGTTTCCTTTTTGTTTCTTGTTTGCTTCTGGTTTTGTTTGTGGTTTTCATCTCTGGTTTTGTTTTTGGTCACCTACTATTGGTGGTTTGGCACTAACAGAGGGTTGTCCACCTTCTACGCAGTTGTAATTTAAGGCTGGATTCCTATGCATTCTGTAGTTATTTTGTATATTATGTAAATGTACGTAAGTTGTGTATATATGTTTCTGCCCTCAGCCCTCTCAACTTTTCCTATATTTTTTGTTTATATCCTTCTGATATTGTGTTGATCTCATGATACCCCTATCCATGTTTTCCTAAATTTGTGAGCTCACCCACATGGTGGAATACCACCTACTTTGGACTTGGCTCCTTACTGGTTTGAACCATGGCAGTTTTCTCTCTCCTTTGTTGCAGAAGTCTTAATGGTGAATTAATTTTCCATGCACGCATTTAAGTCAAGCCAAGTGGCTTTCACTTCACACAAGTTTAGACAGTTGTCAATGTTATAACCATAACTCTCATTTACTACATGACCATGTGACATCCACATCAGCCTAGTATGGCTCATCTTCCCACCATGTCACCTAGCAGTTGGTTTTATAGACTCTGGGTCCTATGTCCTCATTTGGCCCCTATCCCACTTTCATCATATGTGCTGGAATCCCCATGGGCCTGGATAATGGTCAAATTCCTAAGTCTTCATTATATGCATATCTTTTCTAGAGTTTGACATCAACTAACTTTTTAGGTGAAGACATGATGCGATAGTAAGATCTCTGGATCCCAGAGTAATGTTTTGTCTTGTATAAATTCTGACAGTCATCTTAATTTGCAGGTTGCGAGCATCAAACTCATTAATCATGTCAGAGGCATCCACTTCTTCTCCACTTGGGAGTCCAGATCTCCCCACCATGGCAGTCACTAGGGTAGCCATCAGGACTAAGATCAAGGGGGCCCTGGAAAATCTCCCACTAGCCATGAAGTACTTGAAGGAAACACTATCATGGGATCAAAGATTGATTCCATGGTTCAGTTGATTACTGAAACCATCATCAGAATGTGGGAAGAAATGTAGGCTCTGGTAAAAATGATGTATATCCAATGAACGAATAGAGACCCATTGGCCACAAATATTATAAATTCTAGGATTCTCAAGGCTGCTTGCTTCCCCTACTCCGTGTAAGCCCTGGAACTTATCCTTACTCTGGCCACACACTACAATTCATCTATCTAAGCTATCATGCTCACTGCCTCAATCCTGACCTGATATACAACCCCCATGGTGTCTTTAGATGCTACAACTTTTCAAGTGGGTCTAGGGATTCCCCAGTTTGATGAAGTAGCCGTCCTCACCTGGTCCATGGCGTTTGGAGAATTTCTAGAACTGGAACACATGGCCCGACAGTAAATGAACAATAATTGGCTTAAGGTTCCAAGGAGGGACTTCAAGAAGATGAAGTTATAAATCCCCTAGACTAAATTCAAAGAAAGTATACAAATGGGATTATTGCACTATGCAGGGTCTTTAAACAACCCCATGCCTGGGAATTCTCGGCATGGTGTACTACTTCTTGTTGAGCATCTCCTTCAGCGAACAATATTTTGATTGGGCCACCATCATCTAAAACCATGTAGACTTCCAGTTCCTCCAAGTCACCTGGACCTCTAAATTTTACATGATGTCCTACATTCTGTGGGCATTAATACAACAATGCCCCATCACAAATGGGCTACTCACTGCAAGTGCACTCAGGGTTGGCCTGGGGCTAGAGTGCTCCCTGGGATTATTTCCCACAAGTCCAATGGGAGGAGAGTTTCCTCAGCTTCTGCCAAGTAAATGATGCCTTCATTTACTACAATCTCCTCACACCTACCTGGGATGTCGGGTACCGCCTCTCTAAGGAGGCAATGGATTTAGTTAGAATTTATGGCCACTATTACATTCAATTTTAGTAGCACACCTATATTTGGGTGACCAGCTTCTCTAGGAAACCCTATTTGTTACCCAAGCATTGTGGGAACAAAATAATTCTTTTTGAATATTGCCAATAGAGCTTGGAGCTGCACGCCCTATTCACGGTGAAGAAGGTAACAAATGTTCCATTCCCAATCACCTTTACTTTCTCGGGTATCAGAGCCCCATGGATTCAACATTGAGGATTTTTAGGAACATTGCTAGGATGACTTCGAAGTCTCAAGCCGGCACTTCATCTAAATGACAATGGGGATGATGGAGAGGTTGAAGCTTTAAAAGTTCTAGGATAACTTCTTAAACACCGAGTCCACTATGGACCCACAATATACAGAAAGAGGAGTAGACAAAATGGATCTCCCTCCGATAGAATGAAATGCCCAGGAAGGTCCAATAATTAAGGATCTTACCCATGATGTGGTTGAACATAGCCATGTGTATTTCAAGAAGGCATGCCAAAGAAGCACATGTAAAGTTGGCCCGTTTGTGCAGGGCTCAACTTCTAGGGTCAGAACCTCCTCACAGTGGAGGATAGAGGAAAAGGACAATGCAGACCCCATCGCAAACCCCATCTGTGACCCCCACAATGGAGCAAATGCAAGAGACATTGGTAGCCACCTAGTAGATGAAAGAAAAATTGATCACCCGGCTGGCCACCCGAGTATGTATGACCAGACCTATCCATCCCCCCTCTTCCCCTTCACTCGCAGCATTGATGGTCTGAGAAATAGGGACCACGGTGGAGGAAGAGTGAGTAGCTATGATACATGTAGGGCCCCCTTTAGTAACTAGAGAAAGAAAAAGAAGACCAATCCTCAGCCAAAGGTGGAGCTTGAACTTGGCATGCCAAGCATCCAAGAAATACAAATTGTTTCTTTTGACTCCCCAGAGCTAGACACAAAACCCGAAGATATCCTAGAGACCTCCCCTCCACATGAATTTGATGATATATTTGGGAATCTTCCGGGAGATATCATGAGGTCAGTGGAAGAGATCGCCGCACAAGAAGAAGAAGCTTCCCAAGAGCAGGAAGCCCACGTAGAAGAAGAAAAGAAAAATAATAGGTAGACCTATCTGATGTCCCAGAGATATAGATTACAGGGACCATGAAGAGTAGGAAAACATAGGACAAGCAAATGGCATCGGTTGGGGAAACCAGACCCACGGGATCAACCATAACCCTGACCACCATGCTCCAAATGCCACCTCCAAGGGTAACATTTGGTGAGGTAATCACAGCAGCCCAAATGCTAAATCTTGCCCCACTACCTCCACCACCTCTAGAAAATGCACCAACATGAGAAAATATTCCATTAGAAGAGGCTAACAAAGAATAGCAGCAAGCTGGGGAGAAAAACCCTGGAGAAATAGATGTTGATCCAAACTATGTTGAGGGTGCAGAAATCAGGGAAAATGATACAAGTACTAGTGAGATAAATATTTTTGGTGAGCCAGAGAATGCAGGAAAGGAGTCAGAAACAAATTAGAATACCAGGGAGACACAACAAAACCCTAGAGGGGAACTAAAGTAACAAATTCTGGCTACAAGGCCACCCCTACCACCATAATGGTTGGTGGATTTCGGGAAGAGGAAGGCCCTAGTAACACCCAAGGCCCATCTCTCCTTGGTAGAGATGATGGCACAGACACAGAATCCTCCCAAGGCCAAGAAAGCTCGAACAATCCATACTCTTTGGATTGGGCCAGTGGAGATATAGTTGCGTTGATCACAACACCTTCCCCAAACGCAGGTGAAGCAATGGAAAAGGCTAATGAATACGCCATCACCAAAATATCTCTAGGGAAGATAAGGAAACAGGGTGAATTGGACCTGTTAAAAGAAGCAGCCAAGGTGATAGAAGCCCTCTATGAAAAGGAGGCCCAAAAATTTAGGGCTGTAAAGGAAAAGAACGTAAACATCATAGGGCTCCTAACAGAGCTTGTGCAACCTATTAAAGAAATTTCCCTAGAAGTCTCTACATTCGGGACATCACTCCCTCAGGGTGACGTAGATTCACTACGGGCTATGAAGAGAAAGGCCCACGCAGTCGATGAATGGGTTACCGAATAGGTAGGAAATGTCTAGCATTTCTTAGTATCCACACTCCTAGACTTATATGCGGCTAGCAATACCCTACACTAGGCCAAAACTACTGTCTCCATCTGTGAGGGAGACAGTGAAAAGTATGAAGCATGGAAGGCTGAGTTGGCAGAGCGCATTGGTATTGGAGAAGAAGTTGTCTCTAAGGCCAAAATTTTGGGAGAGGAGTCTTTTGACTTTGTCAGGACCCAGCACTCCAGACTTGACCTCACATTGGAGGTAATCAAGCAACTGGTAGGGACCTTGCGTGAAAAATTCCAAGAAGTTAAATATTCTTTTAACTTATATAAGTCATTCATTTTGAAGGTCTCCGGAGTTGATCCTTTTAGTACTGAAACATGTACTCTTGAGGAATACGTCATGGGAAAATTCAAGGAGCTAATGGAGTCTTGGTATTAATCCCCGGATGGGATAGATGGAGCAAGAATGACACGGATAACTTTCATGGTGCTCCAAGGTCATGACGTGGCAACGATGGCCACATAATTTAAAGTAAATGTTTTGGATCTTGGCGAGCAGGTGGAGGTGGCAAAGTACGGCCAGGCCGACCTCAAGGATATTGATGAAGATGGAATCTCCCAGCTTGTGGAAACCTTCAATGATACTAAGGAACACTGAAATTCTCTGGGTTCTGGGGATGATCAAAAGAGGATGTATTTTGTATTTATTCATTCTTTGGGAATGCAAGCTTCCAAATCCCAGAGTTCCAGATCCAATAATTTTGTATTCTTTCGGTGACTAGTGTCCTGATTCTCGAAGCTGACTGATTAGTTTCAAAGAAGTTAATAGGGATATCAAGAGGTGGGTGACTCCAGCGGTGTATGTCAGTTCAACAAGATGGTTCTGATAGGTGGTCTTCCAAGGTGATGCTCCAGCATAACACCTGGCACATCAAAGATAGGGAGCCACTTTTCCATTGATGAGGCATGTAGCCTTGATCCCTGGGGGATTATATTTCTTCTTTTTTCCCTCCAGCTCTCTTCTTGAGACCGATTCTTCCACTCTTTCTTTCTTTTCTTTTTCTTCTGACATGTTAGACCTTTTTTGTCTTGAGGTCTTTGTAATGTGGTACTAGTAGTACCAGCCACCAAAAATTGTATTATATTGTTTAAGTGTATAGTAAGTTAGGTTAATTTTAGGGCAAGCTTGTGTATATATAATAAGTCCAACCTCATCCTAGAGGTCGGCAAAATTGATGATTTTTCAGTCCATAGCTATAGCATTTTCATTTTTTAAGCTCTTAGTTGCAGAGCTCAATGCTCCTTAGTTGTTAGAAGATCTCAGTAGTTAGATGCTCTCTTGGAGCCACCATTATTGTACACACCAGTGCTAGCTAGAAACATGTTAATGAAGAAGGAAGGATTCTCTCAATGATTTTGTTAGCATTTTGATCTCTGGATTAACATTCTTTTTGTGTTGTATGTTCCTTATGTCCTTTTCTCTAATGTTTTAAGTAGATTAATGACCTTCTTTTTCCTTGCTATTGGATAAGTATGAACTGCTAGTTCTATGTTTATTCAGTATTTAGTGTAGCATGTTAGAGCATGGTTGATGTTTTGAATGTTTGGCATAAACTATAAGTAGATGAATTATCTATAAACCTGGCGTATCTTTTGAAGTTATTTTGTAACTAACGAATTCTTGTAGGAAACCTCACTTACCTAAATCCCCAGAGTAGACGAGTCAAGATAACCAGATATTCCCCCGAACCAAATAGTCACACTGCCAACTAATCTCTTGCACTTTCGAGACCTAAATTTTAGGTGCTTGAAGGCCTAGAGAATCTCATTTCTCCATACAACCTTTACAGGTGAAGTTGGCCAATACCCCGGCACCCGGTGACAACTTACCTCTGTTGGCAGACCCAGTCACAAAGTCCCGTCAACACCATTCTCTAGCACCTCAATGAGGTTCTCACTATCGGATATGTCCTTTATTTTTTCCTTTTTTATGATTTGAGACTGCCATAGAATGGTTTTTACCCTTAGATCTTTGATTTATTTTCTTTTTTCTTTTGCGACTAGAAAACTTGATATCCTCCATAGTTTTAGAATTCCTAGTGGAAGATGTTACAGGTTCTATCACATTGAGATAACAAGCTATAACATGGTCATCAGTAAACATAGGTATATCCATGGGTGCAGACAAGGTCTAGTCAATTAGGTCAGGATAAACGAGTTGAAGGGCATCATTTGGGTTGGTTTCACTGGTTTCAAGATTTCGGATTGAATTGTGATCATCACGTTCAAATGTATCAATGAGGTCTATAATAGTGCCTTCGTGAAGATTGTCTAGATCAAGAAGCTCCTCACTATTCTCACTCGAGTCATCATCAATATTATGTGAACCAAATTTGAATGGTCATATACCCAAGATTTTTTCCCCTTCACATCTTTTCCTATTGTTGAGATGTGTTTTTGCTAAGATTCATTGAATCTCTTCGGGTCCTATCAAGAATCCTGTGTCTAGATCAATTATGTTGGGCATCATGATATCTTGTGAATCTATAGCCATATTTGGACAATTGACAACATTGGAACTTTCTCCTCTCTCAAGTTGAGGTGTATATTAATGAATCACATCTATCTCTATATCCATAGTAGCGTAAAAGAATGATTACCATTCATATTCATTATAATCTATATCAGTGGAATGTGGAAGATCTAGAACATAAGTGATTGTTACCATTTGCCCCCAGTTGAGATGGCAGTTTTCTTGTCCATTGACTTCCTCATTGGAGTCATTTTCTTGGGATTCATTTTAATTATCTTCAAGTGATTGATTTTCTAGAAGTGACATGTGTTTTTCTTCATCCCTTTTTGTTTCCTAATCTCGCAAAAATGAAGGAATGTAGTGTTCACCTTGATAATGAGGATTTTCATCATGGATAAATAATAACTATTCATATGATTGAAGTGTGAATTTAGTTTCTTCTTGCTCCTCATCAAAAATTGGTCCATATTTGATGAGGGGTATATGCATTTCTTCTCAATACTCCATGCTTGTTTTTTCCTTGGGATCTCTTAATTGTGTCAGAATTGGTTCAAAAAAACCCTCCTTATTGTTTCCTAGGCGTCCTTTCCCTTGATACCCCATTATTTGCATGATGTGTAGACCACATCCATGTTGTTGTGTTTCTATTTGTAAATGTTTAATGTCTTGAGGAAATTCATCATTTTCCTTGTATAGCCATTTTAACACCTCGGTGTCCTCATTTTCTTCTTCTACTAATTTTCCTTTCACAAAATTTTCATTGTACATTGTTTGTGGTTTAGGTTTTTCTGCCATTGCAGATGATGAAAGTCTCCCTTGTGATCTTGGTGAAAGAGGTAATGTTTTTATAGAGAGTAGTTGATTAATCTTGTATTCCCCAATCCCATTACCATGAAATTTTAATTTATTTTCAAAGTCTCTTAGCATTGTTGTGGTTGAACTTTCTGGGGATTATTCTTTTGTAGCTTCTCTGTTATGTGGAACAATGATTTTATTTGATTGACAAACATTATTACAAGATTGGAAATAACTTGTGTCAGCTGGAATGGTGATATCCTCTCCATTTAAGGAAATTTTAAGCATTGATGAAAATTGGAAGGGATAGCTTACATTTCATGTATCCAGGTTCGTCCTAGAATAATTTTTTAGGATAGATTAAGATCTAACATTTGAACACAACATTTATTTCTATGGGTCCCACTCTGATTGGAAACATTACTAGCCCTTTAGATGGTATATATTCATCATCATATGCATTTTTGGTTATCCTCTCCTTAGGATCAATATATTCATCTTAGAGTCCTAATTCTTTGATAAAACCTCAAGTGCAAATATTTAGGCCTACTCCACCTATTAAGACTCATTTCACTTAATGTTTGTGAAGTAGCACTTCTATATGTAGTGGCATGTTATGAGGGTGACTCAAGGCATTGTCATCTTGTTTATAAAAAGATAAATAGTAATGTGTGGTCAAGTGTCCAACCATGAATTGGAATTTATCTATGTCTAAATTGTTAGGAACATTCATTTTGACCAAACCTTTTTCCAAAATCTCTTTATGTGATGGAGAAATTTTGAGCAATTCAAGAATAGAGATTTGTGCAAGAGTTATTTTTAATTGATCAACCAAAATATAGTTAGATGAGAGTGATTATGGAATTTTTTTGGTTGATGTAGACATTTTTGAAGAATCTCCTTTTAGTACCACTTTGGCTTTCCCTCTTGTTACTAAATTAGTAGATTCAACTTTTTGTTTATCTTTGATGATTATCACACTGATTCTCTGATCTGAATCCTCTAACATGTTGATGGTATTATCATGAGAGTATGCATAATTCACCTTATTTCCTTTCCCATTGGATGATTCTCCCTTCTCATAGTTAGGCAAAGGGGTTTTAAAAACTATATGATCTTTATATGTTTTGTGACCATCCATCATAATGACTTCACTTTAAATCAAGTCTTGTAACAAGTGCTTCAGTTTTATGCACTCATTCATTCTATGCCCTTTGTTTCGATGGTACTCCTAATAATGTGCATCATTCCACCATTTTGTCTTAATTGGTGGTTCGTAAGGTCTTGATTCTGGTAGTGTGATAACCTTGTGAGAGATAAGCTTTTGTAATTCTTATTCTAAAGATTCTCCAAGAGGTGTAAATATTCATTTAGGATCATTAGTAAAAGATGGATTTTTCTGACCGTTGTCTTGATTGATTTTTACATTAGACACAATATTAGGATTCTTAGGGGGATTATTAGTAGAGAGACTAAATGATAGCTATTTTGGTTTTATATTTTGAGCATCGACTACTCCGTCATTGACAATATTTCGATTCTTTTTCCAATACTTTGATTTTTCTTTGTTGCCATTGTTATTTGTATTGAAAGAACCTTTGGTTTCTTTATATATTTTAAGTTCTTCTTTTCTTACCAATGTATCTTCAATTTTACTTCCCATTTCAATCATTTTATAAAATGTTGAATGCATTTTAATTGTATGTAATGATTCATTTCTGTAACCAAGTTATTCCTAAAATCTCCATCTTTTCTGTTTATGGAATCAATCGAGGATATCTAGCAAACATTCTTCTCCACCTTTATAAGAAATATATAAAAGGTTCACCAATTTATTTATTTATATTTCATAAGTCCATTATTGTGAAAAGAGGTTGAATATTGTATGAGTATTGGTGCATGAATTGGTCTATGAGTTCTTGAAAAGTTTTTATTCCATGAGGTAATTTGGAGAACCACTCTGGTGCTTGTCCACTTAAGCTACGAGGAAACAATCTCATGAGGTATGTTTGTTCATGAATAAACTCCATGCTAAGAATATAAACCTCTTCTATATGATCTTGAGCATCTGAGACTCCTGTATATTTTTCATATTTGGTTATATCCACATTAGGTGGAAATGGTGGCATGTGTAGACTTCGGTCAAAAGGCATAAGATAAAATGCACTTATTGAATATTTTCTTTGAATAGTGTCCTTTTCTTTCTTCATATTTCTAAGTTGATTTTGTATTGCTTCCACCTGTTTGACAAGGAGAGTCATGGGATTTTCCTCTTCTTGGGTTTTAAGTTTTTCTACATCAAAATCTTGAGGTAATTTGATCTATGTCGTGGTTAGATGCATGAAATATTTTTCCCTATCAGCCATTAGGATTTTGTCTATGATCTTTTGAAACCTTGTGTCTTGTTGGAATTTTTGAATGTATTCATTGGTTATTTCCTCTTCATTGTCATTATCGGCATGTTTGGCCCACTCATTCTCAATTCCATCCATGTTATTGTTGTTATTATTAATCTCTGTTTCTGAATCACTAGTTCGAGGAGCTAAAAAAGGATCTTGATCTTGTACTTGTTGTGTTTAGGGTATAATTCTTGTCCAAGGAATGTGTTTATTATTTATTTGTTCAAAACGACCACTTCTTATCCACACCATGTAAGATTAGATGATTTCTGATTTGCAAAGACGAGCAACCTATCACCTATAGTTTCAATGTTTGATATACTAGCTTCATAATTGGTCAAAGTTTGATGAAAAATTGTTGATGGAGATTTGATAATGTTTGAGATCTTGATGAAGGTTAGATTGAACTTTATAATGATCTCTAAACAAGAATGAGGTTGATATGACCAATTGAGAGTAGTGTTAAGTGATTGAAACAAAGAGTAATTATATTGATCTTCTAAGAACCAAGGTTTGATATTGAGCACTTGTGATGTTTGGACTAGAAATAGATGTTTAAAATCTCCAAGATTGATTTAATTTTGATAGGAATAGCACATAAATGATCTTTGTTTTAACAACCAAGAATATAAGGACCAAAGACAATGTTTTAGGACCCATGTTTTTGTGCAAAGTGTGATTTTGTAAGAACTTGTATGCAAAGTGTTAACAACAATTTGTGAGATATTACCCATTTTTGGAGTGCTTATAGGTGTTTTAAAATGTTGAATTAGTGACACAGACACACAAAGAAGAATGATTTTGTCCTTTTTTAATAGGGATTGTTTATTTTTAGAATTTTTGTGATTATTATTAGGGGGACAAACACACCTTTGCCTACAAAGTTGGCATAGTATGAAAATCTTTGTTCATAGACTCAAGTACACACTCAAAAGATAATTAAAATAAAACCATCACTAAGCACACAAGGGCTCCAGTCATGATGCCATATTATTTGACTCCAAATGATAATGAGGGCACTAAATGATGAGTAGCTTGGGGAAATTACTATTTTCCTTGCACAAAGATTATAACCTTTTTGGGGTGATCCTGGTAGCTTCTATGCCTAGAGTGTTTAGTAAGGGTCTCCACTCGATTGTATTCTTTGTGTCTGCACAAGCCCGATTGAGGAGTATAGCCCCGCAAAGTGTCTTGTCATAGGTAGTCACATTAAATGCGATTGAGACTATTAGGCCCTATTTTATGTTAGATGTGATCTGTGTATAAGCTCAAATTCCAATCGACTCCTGAGGCTTTAACCTCAAAAAGTAAATTTTTTTAACGTGAGTTGGAGTGGTGTGGCTCACACCTATTTCTTGTTGATTAACTAATGAATATTTGATGGAGATAATGAAGACTGACTGATACCAAGTATCATCACTGTAGAAATGGTTAGATCAGTTATTATTTTTCATTGATGTCAAGCAATTGATTAATTGATTTTTATTATGTTACCATATCTTAAAAGGAGAAGTCAAATGGGTGACAAATACATATTAGTCAATGATGAAGTAATGATGATATAGTTGTTTTCTACTACATATTTGATGCTATCAAATTAGTACATTTGATTGATCAAGTCAGGAACTACAACTAATTAAAATTATGAATGAAAGAGTTACTTTACCAAGCTAGACTGAGTCAGCTAGTACAATGTTATCTGAGTCGGTTATAGTTACTAAGTACCAAGCACCGAAGATGAGTTGGATACTGAGCAGTGAATGAAGTTAGTTAGACGGATGCAAAGAAAGTTTTACCGAGTAATATATATTGATATTAAATGATGATGAAATATATTTTAAAGTGAAGCGATGATGAGCTAAATAAGGAAATGACCAAGCACTGAATGAAGTCAGTTACCAAGATGCAAAGAAAGTTTTACCGAGTACAGTATACTGATATTAAATGATGATGAAATTGATTTTAAAGTGAAGCAATGATGAGATGGATGAGGAATGAATCAAATGAAGTTTTTTACAAGATCTATGAATGGGAAAATTCAATGAGAAGATCTAAGGCGAAGATCAAGCGGTTAAACATAATTATGTAAGTTCCAATAAAAGTTACAAGTTCTGAGGTAAAAGTGAAATTATATACCCAGTTGAGAAATATGAAGAAGATGATCGAATGACTAAGTGCAAATGAAGTAAAATCAAATTAAGGAGATTAAGAGGAAAAAGTATGTCTGTATAAGGATGATAATTACATAGAGTGTAATGTTGTTGGTGAATTTAATATAGAAGAAGTTGAAGAAGAACATTTTACCAAGAAAATTAGAGAAAGACATATTGAAGAACCTACAATCTGAGAAAGAGATTAATGGAGGAGTATGTGATACCAGTATTCAATTGAGCATAAAGGGTCTGATACAAGAAAAGGTAGTTTCTATATTTATAGATCAAAGTTTATTGTTTATCATTAATATTCGTAACAGAGAAATATCTTAACCGAGTGGATTTAACCATCCTATATGTATAACCTAGACTTAGGTGACATTCCAAAAGAGTGTTTAAAGACCTTTAACAAGGCCACTCCTAACAAGGTGAAGATCTTAATAGATCTGAGGTAAATCCCATAATAGGGTCACATTTAGCAAATGTGTTTGTAATCTTTAATAGGATAAGTTCTTAACCAAGTGTACTTGAGAAGGGTACATTTTTATTGTGGGTTACAATTCCAATAGAGGTTTTTCCCAAATTGAGTTTCCACATTAAATTTGTTGTCAACTGAGTTAAATCTAGTGTTTACATGGTTAATTTGATGTTTCTAAGTTTGAATGATTAATTTATTATATATGAGATGTATTTTTGCTTATGTTATTGAGTTATTTCGTGAATTGGTTATTTACAATATTTAGTATTACCGAGTGAATGGGTGAGTTTAGTTGTAAGTGTTTAAGTTTGATTTGTGATATTCACCCCTCCCCCTATCAATGGGACCAACGATTGGTATCAGAGCTTAGTTAATATGTAGTGTTAAGTTTACAAGGACTTGAGTCAAGATCTAAAGATGTATAAGAGGGAAGCACCAAAGCTAAATAGGGATAATTTCTCTACATGGAAAACTAGAATTAGGTTGCATGTGTCTAAAGTAGGAGAGTATGGAATTCACTTTCTTGATATTGAATATGTAGCACTGACTATTGCGCCTATGACTATCAATGAGCATAGATAGAAATAGGAACACACACAAGTTATGATTGACATTGCTTCTACACTTACCGACAAGGAATATGATGAGCTTGATGGTTGCACAACTTTGAAACAAATGTGGGATAAGCTTATTTTAACCTTTGGTGGAGATCATGATGTTTAGAAAGCTAAAGTAGAAAGCTTGAGAGGAAAATTTGACTCTATGAGGCTGAAGGAAGGAGAGAACATAATATAGTATAGTACAAGACTTAAGGACACTGTTATTTCTCTCAGAGGAGGTGGTGGTATCATAACAAAGGATGATGTTACATGAAAAATGTTAAGAACCCTGCTACCAAGTTATTCTATTCATGTATCTTCTATAAAAGAGCTGAGATCGATAGCCCAAATGAACGTTTCACTTGATGCTACTATTGGTAAGTTCATTGCATTTTAGCTAAATAATTTTGACAATAGTATGCCTGCTACTTCTAAGATTGAATCTGCATTTAAGTTTGTATAAATATTTGAAAAGCTAGGGAAGATACTACTAGAGATGGTTATTTGAGTAGTGCTAGTGAGAAGTTTTATAGTTTCACTGAAGGACTTGAAGAGATATTTACTGAATGTGATGAGAATGAAAGAGAATTTAAATTTTTTTTGGCTAGAAGGCTACAAAGAGGCAAAGGCAAATATCAAGTTAAGTTACCCTTGAAATGTTTTAATTGTGATAAAGTTGGTCACTTTGCATCTAACTATCCAAAGAAATATAAGAAAGAAAAGAGAGATAACAAAGATAAGAACAAAAGAGAAAATGGATTCAGGAGATAAAGAGACTACAAAAACAAAGGTAAGAAATCATGTGACATTGCTAATGAAGGACTGAGTGATGATGATTTTGTTGATAGTAATGAGGAAGAATAAGCTGTTTATGTTTCTATAAAAGATGATTCTGATGAAGAACCTAGAGCCCTAATATCACAAGTAAGTAAGAATGAAACATGGATTATATATAGTGGTTGTTCACATCACATGACTAGTGACACACTTAAGTTTATTTACTTGAAAAAGCATGATGGAGGTTATGTTAAATTTGATAATGATTCCCTATATCCTAGGAAAGGAAAAGGATCTATAATTTTACTAAATAACACAACATGTGATGATGTGTATTGGGTTGAAGCATTAAAGTATAATCTGTTGAGTGTTGCAAAACTAAACAATATAGGTCACCAACTAAAATTTCAATATGGAAGGGTGAAAGTATTTGATAAGAGTAATCTATTGGCTACTGGAGAAAAATATAAAGTTGCCTATTTTATAAAGTTGAAGATGTTTGGTTATGGAACAAAAGGCTTTGTCATGTTAATTTTGACAACTTAATCAAAGTGAGTAAAAAGAGTAGAGTAAGAGGACTACCAAGACTTGAAAAACCAGATAATGCTATGTGTAGAGAATGGTAGATGGGTAAGATGACTAAATATAGTTTTGCAAGAAAGACTTATATTGCACAAGGAATTTTGGATTTAGTTCATACTGATTTATGTGGACAAATGAGAACTTAAAGTTATTATGGAGATGAATAGTTTATTATATTTGTGGATGATTTTTCAAGAATGCTATTTGTAATAATTTAAAAAAAAATGATGCATTTGAAATTTTTAAGTGGTATAAGGACCGAGTTGGAAAATAAATTGGAAGATAGTTGAAATGTATGAGATCCGACAGAGGAGGTGAGTTTACTTCTGATGAGTTTAAATGGTTTTGTAATGAGAATGGAATTAAGATACATTTGTCAGCAATGAGGACACCATAGCAAAATGGGATTGTTGAGAGAAGAAACATATCTATTTTTTATTGTGCTAGGATACTGATGATTGAAAAGGGATTTTAACAAAACTTCTGGAGGGAAGCTGTGATTTCTGTTGTTTATACATTGAAACAAGTAGAAATCAAGAAAGGTACCAACAAGACACCTTATAAAATCTGGTATGATCACAAACCTAATGTTATTTTCTTAAAATGTTTTGAGACAAAATGCTATATTTTGAAAGATTCTAGAGAAGGAAAGATTGATTCAAAAGGAGAAGAAGGGATATTCTTAGGAAATTCTACAAGGAGTAAAGCTTAAAAATGTTTGAACAATGTTACTAACAAAATGGTGGAAAGTGAAAATGTAAGAATTGATGAATTTGCATAAAGGAATGATGAAGATAGTAAGACAGAACTTGATGATTATGAGAAGTTTGTATATGTACAAAATGATGCCCCTGATACCTTACTTAGATAACCTACTGAGGAGGAATATTAACAAGGAATTCCATAACCGAATGTTTATATTGAAGAATCGAGACCAAATGTTGGAAAAGTATGTGAGAAGACACCATTTCCTGAGCAATATTATTGGAAATAAGGATGCTACAGTGATGACCAGAAGCAAGGTAAGAGACAATACATGTTGGATATCTACATTTGAGCCTAAGATAGTTTAGGACACACTAGTTAATGAAGATTGGATGAAAGCAATTAAAGAAGCGTATGATCAAATTGAGAAGAACAAGACATAGACATTAGTACCCAAACCTAGAAACAAAAATATTATTGGTACTAAATAGATTTTTAGAAACAAACTGAATGAGCATGGAGACGTTATCAGAAATAAAGCTAGATTGGTTTGTAAAGGTTATGCACAAGAAGAAGGAATTTACTATGGAGAGACTTTTTTACCTGTTTCTAGACTAGAAGGAGTTATAATGCTTCTAGCATATGTTTTTACAAAGGATTCAAGGTATATCAAATGGATGTTAAGTCTACATTTCTTAATGGGATACTAGAAGAAGAAGTATACATTGAGAAACCTAAAGGATTCATTGAGAACACAAACAAGAACAAGGTATGTAAGTCACATAAAGCTTTATATGGTTTGAAACAAGCACCCTGAGCATGGTATGAGAGATTGCACTCTTATCTAATTAAAATAGGATTTCAAATAACAAGTGATAACAATCATGTTTACTTGAAATGTGACAGTGATAATAAAAATTTGATTGGTGAAATGTTTATTGATGATATTATTTTTGGAGGCAATGACACTTTATGTAAATGATTTTCTGGTGAAATGAGAAAAGAGTTTGAAATGTCAATGATTTGAGAGATTAATTTATTTCTAGGTCTATAGATACAACAAGTTACTCAAGGAAACTATATTACACAAGACAAGTATATCAAAGAGATTCTTAAAACTTTTGGTACGGAAGATTCCAAACCCGTTGGAACACCAATGGTTACTCTATGCAAATTATCTAAAGAGGATGAAACACAAGAGGTGGATAATACTCTTTATCGATTCATGATTGGTAAATTGTAGTATGTTGTTCACAATAGACCTGATATAGCACACACTATTGGAATTGTTTCAAGATTTTCTTCTTATCTAAGGAAAACACATATGTCTCCAGTAAAAAGAATTTTGAGATATTTGAAAGACAGAGAAGAGTTTGGTTTACTATACAGAAAAGGAGGTACTTTTGATCCGCAAGTCTATAATGATGTAGATTGGGATGGAAATTTTGATGAAAGAAAAAGTACTAGTTGAGGAACATTCTTTCTAGGTGAAATATTGGTTACATGGCTAAGCAAGAAACAAAGTTGTATTTCACAGTCTATTGTCAGGGCTGAATAGGTTGTTGCTTCTATGAATTGTGCAAACATAGTATGGATTAAGAAATTACTCCAAGGTATGCAAGAAGAGATCATAGATCTGGTTACTATTTTTTTTATAATGCAAGTGCTATTAATATATCAAAGAACCTGGTTATGCATTGAAAGACAAAGCACATTTCTATAAAGTATCACTACTTGAGAGAACAAGTTCAAGAGACGAATGTGAAATTGGAATATGTGAATTCAAAAGAAAAATTAGCTGATATCTTTACCAAGCCACTACCTAAAGATTCTTTTGAGTATATAAGAGGTAAATTAGAGGTTCTTCCCCTATTCAATGTTCACTAAAGAGCATGAGGCATGCTGCATCAATTCTATATTTCATTAGAATATCTATTTCTAAATTGATGTTAGTATGAAACACTTTAGGTGATTCCTAAAGTTGTGAAAAGATTTTTGTATGTAATTTTTTATGAGTACATGTCAGGTATAATTCACTACTAGAACAATTTTTTAGGAGTATGACTTTTTGGCATTGTTTTCAAAGAGGAAGAAGAATGAATTGATGACATTTTTCCTAAACAAAGAAGGAGAAGAATGAATTGCTAATATTTACTCATGAAGGAGATTCATAATGTATGTTGTAGAAACAAAAGAATTATCCAAGAGGGAGATTCATATCAAAGATCAAAGTGGAAACAAATATGTCAACTTAGAGGGAGTATAGTTATGTATTTGAGAGCTGCCATCATCAATTTCTATAACACTGTTATAGTGGGTTCTATCAATGCGTAAGAGGGAGACTATTGATTAACTGATGAACATCTGATGAAGATGATGAAGACTGAGTGATACTGAGTATCATGATTGTAGAAATGGTTAGATCAGTTATTGTTTTGTCATTGATGTAAAGAAATTGATTAATTAATTTTTATTATGTTACCATATCTTAAGAGGAGAAGTTAAATGGGTGAAAAATACAAATCAGTGAATTCTGAAGTAATGATGATATATTTGTTTTCTACTATATATTTGATGTTATCAAATTGGTACATTTGATTGATCAAGTTGGGAAGTGCGATGATTTAATGTTATGACTCAAAGAGTTAATTTATTGAACTAGACTGAGTTAATCAGTAGAATGTTATGTGAGTCAGTTACAATTACCAATCACCAAGCACTGAAGACGAGTTGGACACCTAGTAGTGAATGAAGTAAGTTTCTAAGTTGCAAAGAAATTTTTACCGAGTATAATATACTGATATTAAATGATATTAAATGATGATGAAATCAAATTTAAAGCGAAGTGATGATGAGATGGACAAGGAAATGAAATAAATAAATTTTTTTACAAGATCTAAGAATGGGAAAATTCAATGAGAAGATATAAGGAGGAGATCAAGCGGTTAAACAGAATTATGTAAGTTCCAAGAAAAGTTACAAGTTCTGAGGTAAAAGTGAAATGGTTTACCGAGTTGAGAAATATGAAGAAGATGATCGAACAACTGAGTGCAAATGAAGGAAAGTCAAATTAAGGAGATTAAGAGGAAAAAGTATGTCTATATAAGGATGAGAATTACATAGTGTGTAATGCTACTGGGGAAATTAATAGAGAAGAAGAAGAAGAAGCTGAAGAACAACATTTTACCAAGTAGAATAGAGAAAGACAGATTGAAGAATCTACAATCAGAGAAAGAGATTAATGGAGTATGTTATGCCATTATTCAATATAGCATAAAGGATCTTCTACAAGCAAAGGTAGTTTCTATATTTACAAATCTATAGGATTTTGTCCATGATATTTTGAAACCTTGCATCTATTTGGAATTTTTGAGTGTATTCATCGGTTATTTCCTCTTCATTGTAAGCACTTGAATGATTGGCCCACTCATTATCAATTCCATCAATGTTGTTGTTGTTATTATTAATCTCAGTTTTTGAATCACTAGTTCGAGGAGCCAAAAAAGGATCTTGATCTTGTTCTTTTTGTGTTTAGGGTATAATTCTTGGGCAAGGAATGTGTTTAGTGTTTCTTTGTTCAAAATAACCACTTCTTGTCCACACCATGTAAGATTAGATGATTATTGATTTGAAAAGATGAGCAACCTATCACCTATAGTTTCAATGTTTGATATACTAGCTTCATAATTGGTCAAAGTTTGATGAAAAATTGTTGATGTAGATTTGATAATGTTTGAGATCTTGATGAAGCTTAGATTGACCTTTATAGTGATCTCTAAACAAGATGGAAGTTGATATGACCAATTGAGAGTAGTGTTAAGTGATTGAAACAAAGAGTAAATATATTGATCTTCTAAGAAAAAATGTTTTATATTGAGCACTTGTGATGTTTGATCTAGAAATAGATGTTTAAAATTTCCAAGATTGATTTGATTTTGATAGGAATAGCACATAAATAATCTTTGTTTTAACCAACAGTAATATTAGGAGCAAGGACAATGTTTTAGGACTCACGTTTTTGTGCAAAGTGTGATTTTGCAAGAACTTGTATGCAAAGAGTTAACAACTATTTGTGAGATCTTACCCATTTTGTGAGTGCTTATAGGTGTTTTGAAATGTTCAATTAGTGACACACATATGCAAATTAGAATGCATTTATCTTTTTTTGATAGAAATTGTTTATTTTTAGAATTTTTGTGTTTATTATTAGGGGTACAAACACACCTTTCCCTACAAAATTGGCATAGCATGAAAATTTTTGTTTGTAGACTCAGGTACACACTCAAAAGCTAATAAAAAAATAGCCATCACCAAGAATGCAATGGCTCCATTCATGATGCCATATTATCTGACTCCAAACGCTAATGAGGGCACAAAAATGACGAGTAGCTTGGGGAAATTACTATTTGCCTTGCACAAAGATTATCTCCTTTCAGGGTTGATCTAGGTAGCTTCTATTCCTAGAGTGTTTACTAAGGGTCTCCACGTGATTGTATGCTTTGTGTTTGCACAAGCCCGATTGAGGACTATAGCCCCACAAAGCATCTTTGAACAAGCAGACACATAAAATGTGATTGAGACTGTTAGGCCCTACTTTATGTTATATGTGCTTCATGTATAAGCTCAAATGCCAATTGAATCCCAAGGATTTAACCCCAAAGAGTAAAGTTTTTTAATTTGAGTTGGAGTGGTGTGGCTCACACCTCAATCGTGTTGATTAACTAATGAATATCTGATGGAGAAAATGAAGACTGGGTGATACCGAGTATCATGATTGTAGAAATGGTTAGATCATTTATAATTTTGTCATTGATGTAAAGCAATTGATTAATTAGTTTTTATTATGTTACCATACATTAAGAGGAGAAGTTAATTGGGTGACAAATATAGATTATACAATGATGAATTAATGATGATATAGTTGTTTTCTACTACATATTTGATGTTATCAAATTAGTACATTTGATTGATCAAGTCAGGAACTAAAAATAATTAAAGCTATGACTGAAAGAGTTACTTTACCAAGCTAGACTTAGTCAGCCAGTAGAATGTTATGTCATTCGGTTATAGTCACTAAGTACCCAGCACCAGAGATGAGTTGGACACCGATTAGTGAATGAAGTGAGTTACCAAGATGCAAAGCAAGTTTGACCGAGTATAATATACTAATATTAAATGATGATGAAATTTATTTTAAAGTGAAGCAGTGATGAGTTGGCTGAGGAAATGAATTAAATGAATTTTGTTACAAGATATATGAATGGTAAAATTCAATGAGAAGATCTAGGGAAAAGATCAAGCAGTTAAACACAATTATGTAAGTTCCAAGAAAAGTTACAAGTTCTAAGGTAAAAGTGAAATTGTATATCGAGTTGAGAAATATGAAGAAGATGATCAAACGACTAAGTGCAAATGAAGTAAAATAAAATTAAGGAGATTAAGAGGCAAAATTATGTCTATATAAGGATGAGAATTACATAGCGTGTAATGTTTCTAGTGAATTTAATAGAGAAGAAGAAGTTGAAGCACAACATTTTATCTAGTGGATTAGAGAAAGACATATTGAAGAATCTATTGTCTGAGAAAGAGATTAATAGAGTATGTGATGCCAGTATTCAATTGAGGATAAAGGATTGGATGCAAGAAAAGGGAGTTTCTATATTTATAGATCAAAGTTTATTGTTGCTCATTAATATTTGTAACAGAGAAATCTCTTAACCAAGTGAATTTAACCATCCTATATGTAGAACCTAGACTTAGGTGACATTCCAAAAGAGTGATTAAAGACCTCTAAAAAGGCCACTCCTAACAGGGTGAAGATCTCAATAGATCTGAGGTAAATCCCCTAACAGGGTCACATTTAGAAAATCTGTTTGTAATATTTAACATGGTAAGTTCTTAACTGAGCATACTTGAGAAGGGTGCATTTTTATTGTGGGTTACAACTCCCACAAAGGCTTTTCCCAAATTTGGTTTCCTCATTAAATCTGGTGTCAACTAAGTTAAATCTTATGTTTACATGGTTAATCTATGAAGAGTTACCTATTTGCTAAAGTTGAAGATGTTTGGTTATGGCACAAAAGGATTTGTCATGTTAATTTTGATAACTTAATTAAAGTGAGTAAAAAGAGTAGAGTAAGAGGACTACCGAGACTTAAAAACCAGATAATGCTATGTGTAGAGAATTTTAGATGGGTAATATGACTAAGTCTAGTTTGTCAAGCAAGACTTATGTTACACAAGGAATTTTGGATTTCGTTCATACTAATTTATGTGGACCAATGAGAACTCATAAATATTATGGAGACAAATATTTTACTTTATTTGTGGATGATTTTTCAAGAATGATGTTTGTAATATTTTTAAAATAAAAATATGACGCATTTCAAATGTTTAAGTTGTATAAGGCATGAGTTGGAAAATAAACTAGAAGACAATTTAAATGTATGAGATCCGATAGAGGAGGTGAGTTTACTTTTGATGAGTTTATATTGTTTTGTAATGAGAATGGAATTAAGAGATAGTTGTCAGCATCGAGGACACCATAGAAGAATGAGATTGCTGAGAGAAGAAACATATCTATTGTTGATTGTACGAGGACACTGATGATTGAAAAAGGAGTTTAACAAAACTTTTAGAGGGAAGTTGTGAGCTCTGTTGTTTATACATTGAACCAAGTGAAAATGAAGAAAGGTACCAATAAGACACCTTATGAAATCTGGTATGATCACAAACCTAATGTTAGTTACTTTAATTTTTTTGGGAGAAAATGCTATATTTTGAAAGATTCTAGTGAAGGAAAGATTGATTCAAAAGGAGAAGAAGGGATATTATTAGGACATTCTACAAGGAGTAAAGCTTACAAATGTTTGAACAAGGTTACTAAAAAATGGTGGAAAGTGCAAATGTAAGAATTGATGAATTTGCAAAAAAGGAGTGATGAAGATAGTAAGAATGAACCTGATGATTATGAGAAGTTTTTAAATGTACAAAATGATGCCCTTGATACCTTACTTGGAGCGCCTACCAAGGAGGAAGATGAACAAGGAGTTCCAAAATCTAATGTTGATATTGAAGAATCAAGACCTATCGATCCTATTTTGGAAAAGTATGTGAGAAGACACCATTTCCCAAGAAATATTATTTGAAATAAGGACACTGCAGTGATGACCAGAAGAAAGGTAAGAGACAATACATGTTGGATATCTAAATTTGAGCCTAAGAGAGTTTAGGACACACTAGATAATGAAGATTGGATGAAAGCAATGAAAGAAGAGCATGATAATATTGAGAAGAATAAGACATGGACATTAGTACCCAGACCCAAAGACAAAAAATTTATTGGTACTAAATGGATTTTTAGAAACAAACTGAATGAGCATGGAGAAGTTATCAGAAATAAAGCTAGATTGGTTTGTAAATTTTATGCACAAGAAGAAGATGACACGTTTCATTCCTTGTAGAAAGACTAATGATATTGTTCATGTGGCAGAATTATTTTTTAGAGAAGTGGTGAGACTACATGGTCTAGAAAAGAGCATAGTTTCATATTGAGATACTAATTTTGTTGGGTACTTTTGGAGGACAATGTCAAAAAAGATAAAGACAAATTTGAAGTTCATCTCAGCACACCATCCATAGATTGATGGAGAGAAAAAAGTGGTGAATAGGATTTTGGGATTTTTTTTGGGATGCTTAGTTTGAGATAAACCAAACGGGTGGGATTTGATTTTACCAAAATAAGAATTTTCATACACCAATTCTTTCAATAGGAGCACTTGTAAATCACCATTCTAGATTGTGTACAAAATTAGTCCTATAAATGATTCAAAACTAAGGAAGTTGGACAATGGAGAAAAAAGTAATGTTGAAGCTGGAGACTTTAAAGAATACTTGAATAATTTGCATAAAGAGGTGATGATGCATATTAATAAAATGAATATTTAGTACAAGGCTAAGGCAGATAAGAAAGTGAGACAAGGAATTTCTAATTCGAGATGAGGTCAAGGTTCATTTGAGAAAGAAGAGATTTCTAGTGGTAACATACAATAATTTGAAGATGAAAAAATTTGGACCATGCAAAATCATGAGGAAGTAGGATTTGGGTAATGCTTATGAAGTAGAGTTTCCTAGTGAACTCATTATTTCACCTTTGTTTAAAATTTCAAATTTGATAGAGTATTGTGAAGGCAATATGGAAGATGAAATATCAGAGGCATAGTAGCATATTCGAGTACCTACTTCAGCTACAAAGGAGATAGATGACATCTTAGATAGTCATTTTAGCAGAAGCACAAGAAATAGGCAGTATGAAGAGTTTATGGTAAAATGGAAATGATGACTTGTTGAAGATTCATCACGGCTATCAAAGGAATAGGTTTCCCGCCTTGGTTTTACTCTACACACCTGAGATGTGATAGGATCACCTCTCAAATTACCTTGGGTGTCTAACGTAGGAGCATCTAGGTTGTGAGATAAATCTTGCATCACCCAAAAAAATATTGTCTATTTTTTCAATAAGGGCTATCTTTGGACAATGTTACTATTTTTGGAAATTTTAGTATTTTTAGTAAGCCTTATGTTTGACCATAAAATTTTCTAATTCCTATCCTAGAGGTTCATTTTGGATAAATAAGCTAGCCAGTAAATGTTCATGGAAAGATCAACTCTGGTTTTGATGATATTGAATTTTTTGTTTTGGCAAGGTGGTACAAAAATTTGAACTCAGTTTTGAAGACTTTAGAGGCTCCGAAAGGGGGTCAAACTATGATCGGTTTTTTCTTTCAGAGACTAAGCTATAGAGCACTTCATGGGATTTTTGAAATGGGGTTATAAAACCCAATCAAATCAACGGTTCACAAGTTTTGGTTTTTGGAAGTTGTCCCATCAAGACTCGAGTTTCATTACAAAAGGAAGAGAGAAAAATAACTTAATGCAGGAATTTGAACTGTTGGCTGCCAAAATGGGAAAAAATCATTTTCTAAAATGTTCTAGGGTAGTTAATTGTGCCACCTATATAGGGCTTAAGGGGGGATTTTAGGGTTCAGTTCCAGCAGTGTAGATTATGGCTCTTTCTTACAGATTATTGTAATGAAAATGCCCATGTGGTTGTAGCATGTTACTTTTTTGAATATTCTAAAGTTATTTCATTAAAGATAATAGAAAGAAAGTATTTTTGTTCTTTCCATTATTTTTTCTTGCAATTTTATCTCTATTTCCCTATTGTGTTGTAGGTTCTTGATTGAATAAGGGGAGTACATTGCATCATACCCTCATAGGTGTGTTGAAGAATTTGAGTAAATTGCATCATCATCTATTCCCTTTGTTTGTTTAAGGATTCTTCCACCATAGCTTTCAAAAGTTTGGTAGTTGGGTCTAACATATTTGGCTAGCTACATTTCAATGAGAGATAAATTGATAGATTATGCATCTCCAAACCCAACTTTTTGTAACCAGACTATTTACAATGTGACATACAACACCATACCTTTGTTTATACCAATAATCTGAATCTGGTAGTGAATTCTTGAAAAATACAAGGTAAGCATAAACTTGCAAGTATTTTGAAAAGTGGACAATAGAAAAGCTTGAAATGGGAGTTGTATGCATCAAATTTCTACATTATCTTATTAAAAATAAGTTTTATACACATCTAGAATCTCAACAACCTCATGATTCCAACCAATTAAAACTGGAGATCATTGGAGAATAGAAAAATAAATAAACTTAAACACATCTAGAATCCCAACAACCTCATGATCCCAACCAATTTGAACTAAAGAGTTTTGGGAAAAAAAACAATAAAAAAGTTATGAATTTTAGAAAACTACAAAATTGGATACCCTAACTTGGCAGGGTCATAACTTTCTACTTAGTGCTCAGAATTTAAAATTGCTTACATCATTGGAAAGGTATTGAACAAATCTAGTTTCAATCCCTTAAAATCATGCCTTTGGTTATTAATTAATTGAATGACAATACTTGGGACCCCAAATTAAACTTCAAACACCTTTGAAAAATTAATTTACTAGAACATAGAAAATACAAAAAAATTAGATATTTAGATTTTCTGGTTTTCATCATTTATATAACATCTAAAATGCTATGGACCTTTCCCAACATAGTTTGGATCATCTTCAAACTGTTATTGATATTTTCTATCATGCCTTAGATAACCTCCATACTTCTTTGGACCTCTCCTAACACACGTTATATCACAATCCTCAAGACCTGGTGTGGGGCATCAAAATAATGATAGTTCTACAACTACTTTCCACTTGCCTCTAGTCCATCAAGAAAGGAATCCAACCCTTAAAAATGTATACCACATTCAACTCTCCTTAATTTTCAAGGTTTAGTTATTAAGGACCTTGACACCTTTCTCTTTGAGTTTGATTTCTTGTGCCAATGTTATGACTACGTTATAGATGTCCATAATATAAATTTGTCCTACTTTCTTGTAATATTCACACTAAGGGGGTTAGGAAAATATGTTAGTATTCACATATATGTTAGAAATATTAAATTATTTACTAGGTTTGTTAGGATAATATGAAATTATATTTTTGTATGTGTATGTCTATTCAAGTTGTTAAATCAACTCTAATAAAGTGGGAGTTATTCCTATAATATAGAATTAAAGATCTTATAAAGATGTAATATGATTGAACAAAGAGGTAAATGGGATAATATAATTTTATTTTATGTAATATTTGTAGTCGTGGAAATTTTTAAATAGGATTACAAGAGATGTTTACACACGTGGTTTGAAAAAGAATCTATCATGGAATCTAAAAGAAATTGCATTAGATTAGAGTCTAGACCTAAATAACTTTTGAAATCTATACTTTAGTTACAAAATTCTATTAAAGCATAAGTAAAAATTGTTATGTTTCTATCAAATAAAAAAATACAAAGCCGTTGAAGATTTTTCTAATGAAGGGTTTCACCACTTAGTGTTTGGTTAAGTGGTGGTTTTGTTATTGTCCCCACCCAGGTCAAAAGTGTTTCACTTTGAGTCTGAGGGCGTGTTGTGCCAACGTCACCAATCACGTTAAAAAGTTTACCAAGGACTTTAAAAAATGAAAAAAGAGGTGCAATGGTTACGTTGATAGTAAAATATACCTTGAATAATATTTTAGAGCGTACAAATTATAAATTACTAAAATTGTATTTATTAGTGATTATTATTTATTTATAAAATAAATGAGTAGATTGAAGATCAAAATGATTTCTGCGAAATAGAATTTTGAGTTAAATCCTTTTTTATATTGATCTTTTGAAGATAGCATTGTTATTCATTGGAGTGGAATAAAAAGAAATAAAATGTAGAGAAGGTCGTTGAAATAAAAATTTTGCATGATAGGCGGCTTACAAGATTGACAACTTGATGTATCTTCATCTACCACTTCTCATCTTCTGTACTATGTTTACTATCTACAATTGTAATTAAAAATGTGTTGTTTCCCTCTTGATTTTGTAATTAAAAAAATATTTTCTTAAATCTATTCATCATAATTTCAGTGTTTTTTCTATTGGTAAATTTGAGGCCACAATTGAGGGACCCTATCTCTGATATTAACACATCAAGAGAAAAGACCTGCAGGCATGGTAGCTCATCAGAGCCATAGAGCTTGAAAACACACCAGTCCAATGAGGGTCTAGCACAACAACATGCTTGAATATGTAACGGTTCACGATTATCCTAGAGGGAATTTGAACATTGGTGGCAACACTAACAACACCAAAAAATTAACGTTGGTTCCTAAAAAAAGTGGTCTCATAAGGAATTTTTAAAAAAGCATTAAAAGTCATCAAGAAAATGTATTTGGCATGTGTAAAGCCAGATATTATGGTTGGAAATCCTCTAGTTAGATATGTACGCAAAATGTGGAAGGATAAACAAGGCATGCCAATTGCTTGATAGAATGTCTCAAAGAGAGCAGTGGGCACAATATTCAAGGATATTTTTGTTAAATATTATAGTTGGAAATGCTCTGATAGAAATGCATGTAGAATTTGGAATAATAAACAATGCACCTAAATTGTTTGATAAAATGCTTCAAAGAGATGTCATGCTAGAACACCTCAAGAAGATGTCATATCAAGAAATGAAATGAAATGATTGTAAATTGTGTACAAAATAGATTTTCTAAGGAATCTGTTTAAATTTTTGAATTAATGAAGCATTATAACATTATAATCTTTCTTTTATAGTCTAGTTAGTAAAATGAATCATTCTAACATTATAAGCTTTCTTTATAGTCTAGTTAGTAAATGAGAACTGTACATACTTCAACCTTAATATCATATTTTTGAACACTTAATTTTTTTGGACCTCAGATTTTGAAAGATGTGTAAGATTAGATCAAATATGTTCAAGATGTGGGAGAAGAAGTGGTAAAATGTGCTCTTCTAGGGTTTTGTGTCTGGTTTACCTTTTCTGAGCCTTAACTGTCCCTTGTGTCATACATACCGCATTTACTGCGGGAGTTTTTTTAGGTTTTTAATGGCTCTGGCGAGCCTCTACCCAGCAATTGATGATGGTGTTGGATTTGTTGCTGATGTTGATGGTGCCTCCAAAAAAATCACCTCGCAAGTTCGTCTCAAAAGTATTCCATGAGGTATGCCTGGTATTATCCTTCCTGTTCAAGACTTTGATTCAGCCTGTGATTGGTTTGATTAGAATACTCTTATTAGCTATTTTGTTGGTAGAATCCCTCTTGAAAGCATGCTTCATTAATGGGTAACCAAAGCCTAGTCTCCTCACGGAGTCCATCTTGATGGCATTCAAAACCTTACCAAAGGATTTTTTCTTTTCCATTTTTCCAACCCAACTCATGTGGAGGCTATTCTCTCACATGGTCCTTGGTCTTTAGGTCTTCCCTCTTGGTTTTTCAGTGTTGGTCACGTGATTTATCTATTTCTAATGACAAGAAATTGCATGTTCATGTTTGGGTTGAGTTTCCTCATTTGCCTTTGCCTTACTGGCCTTTCATGCAAACCCTAGCACGGGCTATTGGAAAAGTGGTTTGTCTTGAACCAGACTATTTCTTTAATGCCTGCCCAAAAAAATGGGCCTGTGTTGAGGTCAACCTTTCAAGGGACCTCAAAGAGTCGATTGAGATTCAAATTGGTGATACCATCTTCACCCAGAAGGTGATGTACCTGAACTTGCCAAATACCTGTTATCGGTGTCAATCTTCTACTCATAAGATCAAAGATTGTCCCCTAGTGGATTCAAGGTTGAAACCCCCACCCAGAGATGTTTCATCTAAGCTGGCTAAAGATGACTGGACAATGGTGGTTCACAAAGGAAAAATCTCTTTAGCTTCTTCTTCAAAACAACCTATGGCATCGTCTTCCCTAGCGGCTCCTCCTCAACCTATTATTTCAAACCCTAGTGATCTCCAAGGGAAAGACAAGTGCATGGACTCTTCAGTTCCTGTTCAATCTATTGTTGGTTCTGCTAAATGCCCTCCTTGGGTTCACACTCCGCTTGTGTCTCCAAAATTTCAATGTCGGCTTCTCATCCTTTGAGACATTCTCACAGCCCTCCCCGGTGGGATGAGCATGATGAACATGCTTCCAAAAAATGCAGAGTTATTCTGGGAGGCTCTGATGAGTCCTTTGCCAAATTCATGGGTCATTCTTCTTCTGTAATCTTGTATAACATTTTCTCCTCTCTTGGGGACGAGGATGACATGCAAGATAATTCTTAATGAATTACAGCTCTTGGAATGTTTGAGATCTTACTAACCTCCACTGAAAGTATTTAGTTAGAGATGTTCATCAACATTTTGCTCTGTTGGATGTGTTTTGCCTTCAAGAAGTTAAAATTGCTGGTTTTTTCCTTCAGGTTGCTTGCAGAACCATTTGGCCTGACAGCGTTTTTTTTCCTCTCAGTACGAAGCTAGTAGATGTGGTGTTGTTACTCTTCTCTCACCTCGTTGGCACTCTTTTCTTGTTGATCATAGTTGTGACCCCACTCACAGAGCGGTGTGGATTTTGTTGTCTATTCACAAT
The DNA here is from genome assembly GCA_018584345.1 of Thuja plicata. Classification (NCBI taxonomy): domain Eukaryota; kingdom Viridiplantae; phylum Streptophyta; class Pinopsida; order Cupressales; family Cupressaceae; genus Thuja; species Thuja plicata. The sequence continues at coordinate 2,410,854 of MU223892.1, forward strand.
CATTCTTTTGGGATTATTAATGTTTATGCTTCCAATGATGTTGTTGAGCGATCTCTTCTTTGGAGATGGCTTGTTGACGCTCTGCCACCAGCCACTTAGGTCATGTGTGGTGACTTTAATATGGTTGAGATGACAGCAGATAAAGATGGGATTGTTCCTTTTCATTGGACAATTTGAGAGCGTCAGGCCTAGTACCACATGTTTATAAACTAGGCCTTTTTGGTCCTATTTCCCACCTCCATCGTCCTTGGGAAGTGTGGCATACTTGGTCTAATTTTAGAGTTGGTTCTAACAGAGTTCTGAAATGGCTTGATCGTGCCATGATCTCTGCATAATCTATTTTTTTCCTTCTTGGACTCCCAGGCCTCCCCTGTCATTCCTCTCATTGATGTCACTTTGTTAGACCACTTTTTCATCAAATTTGGTGTTGATTGGACTATAGCTAAGCAACGGCCTTGTATAACACAATTATTTTTTAATACTTCTCTGCTATCCCATCAAGCCATGGTGGCCCACATTCAACGTGTTTGGAATTTAGAACTCAGACCATGTCATGTTGTTGGCTGCATTTAATGGTGGAATGATGCTATCAAGCGCATAGCTCGATTCCTCCACATTTATAGAAGACAACTTGTGATTTTTTGTAGGCGATCCTACTAGGCAACTACCAGAGAATCACAATCTATTACAAAAAATCTAGCCATGGATCCTTTGAACATTCAGTTGCAGGTCCATCTTGCACAGCTTCATCATCAGAAACTATGTGTGTGTAAATGGGTACCTGTTGAAAATGACACAAACACTCAATAGGTCATTGCATTAGCTTGAAAGGTTAGTCAAAACATGTAAAACCACTAATATTGGCCTATTGCCTTCTAACTAGAAAGA
>MU223892.1:2428646-2445819 GCA_018584345.1 Thuja plicata
AAATACTATAGCCATGTTTGATTTTGATTTGATTGGATTGGTCGAAATTGATTTGAATTGTATGGCTATAATAGTTAATATAAATCAGTGATAAAAATCACCTAGGATATTAAATTGATTAAAAGAAATATGCCAAGCATTAACAGGGTCGTTTGGACATAAATCAAGGGTATGATCACACTTAGGGAAAATAGGGTCCATAGTTGCGACAGACCAAATTCAGGTGGTTACAGAAACAAGTTGTTGATTCCTACACTCCTCATGGTCTCAGATCAAATCCTATCTTCATTGGCTGAAGATTGGGGATCGAGCTTCGAAAGAATTTTTCCAATGTATGAGAGCCCATCATACCTTTGTGGGAATTAAGTGTATCAAGGAAGGTTAGGCAGTTTTTTATGAACTACCTGACATCCTTCAAGCTTTTTTCTGCCATTATGAGAAAGCTTTCACAGCTCAGGAAAATTCTCTTGACAGAGATAATGCCCTTAAGGCCACTTTGGTTGTGGTTCCCAATAGGCTTTCCTCATCTTAAAGGGACTTCTATGATCAACTACTCTTCGTTGCTGATCTCAAGGAAGCTATTTTCTCAATGGCTGGTGACAAAGCATGTGGGTGTGATGGTTTCCCTTGTGAATTTTACCAATCTCTCGGGGACTTTGTTGGTCCTGATCTGCACAAAGTCTACCTAGAGGCTTTTCATTCTGAAACTTTGGGCGATATCATCAACAAAGGCAACATCAAATTAATTCCCAAGACTGGAGATCCTTAAGACATCTATAATTGGAGACTGACAACACTATTGAATGTTTCTTATAAAATCATTTCCAAAGCTCTTGCTCTTAAAATGCAACATCTCTACTGGCCAGGTTGGAGGAATCTCCTTGGCTACACCCCCTCCTAGCTCATCAATGGCCATTTTGCATATGATTCCTTTCTCACATTATTAGAAGAAGAAGATAATGTTAAAGCTGCACTCTAATGCCTTGATACCTTTTTCTTGGCCTATGGCTCTGCTATTCAGTGGCACAAGACCCAGTGCTATTATCAATCCTTTCTTCCTCTGCTTCCCTGGATTCTCTAGTTTGGCTGGAAGTGGATTGCTCATGGTGAGATATTCCTCTTTTTGGGAATTCCTTTTTCTTTTTAAGCTTCACCTGTTGATCTCTCGAATATTGTTCTCAACAAAGTTGAAAAAAAGCTTTCTTACTGGATTACCAAGCCTCTTTCTTTGGCTGGTAAATTCTAGATATGCTCTAAGGTTCTTGCTACCACACATGTTTACTATTCTTCATGTTGGGCTCCTTCAAAAGCTTCCTACGGCAAGCTGGAAAAGATTATTTGGGATTTCTAATGGGCCTCTGGTGTTGACCATCATGGTTTCCATAGAGTCGCTTGGGATTATTGTTGTTTGCCTAAAGCTTCAGGTGGGCTTGGCCTTCTTTCTACCCATAAGCAGGGCCTTGCTTTATGTTCCAAATGGGTTATCAAAGCCATCACAAGAGATGAGGCCTGAAAAAGTCTTCTCAGACATTGCATTTCATCTAGTTTTCCTTGTAATAGGTCGGCCTAGAAGGGGATTGGGTCTCAAACCCTCCTTGCCATGAAAGAGCCTGTTCAGATTCAGGATTCCTTTGTTTCTAAAAGTATCTGGAAAGCCTGGGAATCCCTCAAACCTTGGCTTCACTAGGCTCGTGATGGCTTTAGGGATGGTCTATCCTTTAACCAACACAATATATGGTGGTCGCCTCTTTTCCAGGTTCAAGGGTTTCCTCTTAACAAAAGGCCAGGTTGCAGTGCTCTTTGCTTTCATAAGCGTGGCATCCGAACTCTTAAGGACATTTTTTCTAGAGCTACCTTCAATATCCACTCTTAGGAAGATATGCAGATACAGTTTCATCTTAGTCAAACTGATCACCCAACTTTTGACTTACTTGTTTCTTCCATACCTCCTCAATTACTTCATAATCTCGACATTACTTCTTCCAGGCCCTGGTGGAAAGATTGGAAGTGGCATCCGATGACACTATTTTCCAATTACAAGCCCAAGCTTGGCTATTCTTGGTTGGTTCCTCATCTTCCTATGGTTGATGTCCTCAACCATCGATGGCATTTGCAATCATCTCATAGTACCTGGCAGAATAGATTTCTAACGGTTTGGTTTCCTATCACTGAGCCAAAAATTTCTCATTTTTCTTGGTGTGTTCTCTTCCAAGGCTTACCATTGGGTGATAGACTCAAACACATGGGATTCCCCAACCCTAGGTGTCCATTTTTTGGCCTACCGGAGTCTTTCATGCATGTTTTTTGGTTCTACAGAAGAGCTCAATAGTATTGGGCTTGGATTCATGATTTCTTTCGGCCTTTAAGGCCTGAGTTTTTCTCCTTGCATAGGGTCTTATTGGGATATTCTCCCAGAATCCCCTTCAATTTTTCTCAGATCTGGCATGCTTTCAAGATGGAGATTTTATTTACTTTATGGAAAGACAAAAATGATGTTTTTTTTGCTCATAGCTCTCTTGATACCAGTATATCTATGTACTCTAAAGCTTGTATCTGTAATAATGTGCTACTGCAGATACAAGTTCAAGCTAATAAGGTGGCTCTTGAAGTGACACATATACAGGAGCTCTTACAACATTGGGGAAACGCTCCCTGTATTGTTGCTCGCGTGTCGCCAGACCCTATTTCTGCTAGCAACACTCCTCGCTGTCGTTGCCTTTCACTCCCCATTCTCAGGCTCACCCTCACTCTCCCAGCAAAGGTGCTCGACGGGATCGTTCGACTTCTCAGCAGCAGCAGCGCAGTGCCTCAGGCTGGGATCTGTCGCCTCCTAGTGTTTTTCCTATTGCTGGTTCTGACAAGTTTCCTCGCTTGGCGTTGGCCATTTCGCCTACCAGAGCGGAGGATGGAGAAATTGTGCAAGCTAAAGAAGATAATGATGGGTGGTCACTTCCTGACCCCAACCCTAACCCCACCGCTGGGTGTGGTAATCTTCAAGATCAAGATCCTCCCTTTGCAGCCACTGCTTTGGCTGCATGAAGTTTTTTTTTATGAATAGTTGCTTTGTGTGTTTCCAGCCCTGGGCCGTGTGACTCTCGCGGGGTGACTCTTTCCCCTAACCCCTTTTTTGTGAATATGTACTTTATAAATTTTAATTAATGTCAAAGGACCTATTCATCAAAAAAAAAAAATGTGTCAGAAGCAACGCAACAACCAGATGAAAAAAGAACCATAAGTACTACAAAGTTTTGAAGACCATGCGAAACCTTGATGCTAATTAGTTCACAGCTTTGTCCAAATCACTAATGACCATTGCCTTCCTAAATGAAAGGCTTGAAAATAATAGCATGGCTCAAATAAAAGAAAGATAATATCAAATTATTTTGGAATTGTGCAGATTAATTTATGGATTGATACATCATTAACAACAAAAATAGTTGAATGGAGGAAATATAATTTCTGGTTAGACTGACTGATTATTCCACGAAATAGAGACCGCTGTTGTCGTTTTCCCTTCTTATGTTATTACTTTTCTTCTGCAAAGCTAAATCTAGTTTCTCTTTAATGATGGTAGTTAGATAATATATGAATATAAACTTAGTATTTCCAATAATGGTGTTATTTTTATTTACTCTTTGATATTCCTTCTCTGTTTGGTTTCAAATTTCTGTTTACATAGCCATTCGGTTGTTTTGGTTAGAGTTGGAATAACTGTAGTTTAGGCATTTTCCTAGCCTCTGGTTGGACATTAACATTGTCGACATTAACATCAAGTAGAATAGAAGTTGTCAGAACTTTCAGAGTCTCCAAAATATTCCAAATTCTCAGAACTTTCAGAGTCCCCAAAATATTCCTCATTCTCACAACTTTTAGAAAAATCATAGACTTCACAACAAAACTGCTCAGAATCCGAACGTAGTGCAGCATTTTCAGCTTGGTTGCATACAAATGATAGTTCGGTGCCATATCGAGCAATAACTCCCCTTTTCTCTTCATCAAATATCTCTTCAACTTCTGCAATGTCAGCCATTATTATTCTCCAAAACCCAATCCAACTTATATCCTTCCTAATGCTGGATATAGTGTTAAAATGTTAAAAGATCTATCTACATCATTTTACCTTCAAATTTGGGATATCAAAATTTACCAGTACCTTGAACGGAGTGTGACTACTGAATGGTTTTCCTTCCATGTTTGATTCATAGGTATGTTAAAGAGTTTAAGAGAATTGCATCATCATATCTTCCCTTTATTTATTTAGGGCTTCTTGCACTATAGATTTTATAGGGTATATATTTAAGTCGGACACCTTTGGCCAACTACACCTCAATAGGAGATAAATTGATGGATTATGTGTCTTTGTTCCCAACCTTTGGCAACTAGACTGCATGCAATATGAGATATAGGAGCATACCCACCCTGATATCCATCCCATGAATTATGATTGTGGATACCTCTTTCTTGTCTCACTCAGCCCATAGAGTATGGTTGCGTAAATATCCCTTCCTTGACTCATCGAGCCTATGGAATATGGTTGTGGATGAGGTTTTGTCTTTAAGTTTAACCTCTTTAAAACTTCAACAAAGATTACATTCTTCTAACTGCCACTTTTAACTATGAAGTTTAAGGCCTTTCCATTCACCCATATCTATGAATGAGATAAACACTCCTCATCTTGTCAGTGTATGATTTTTGTAGTGTCAATGGTAGCATTAGGATCTTCTTCAATAACTATTTCATCACTTTTTTGTTCATAGGGATCTATGGGTAATATGTCATCCTCTTTCTCTACTTCATATGTTTATGTCATTAACATTTTTGCATCTTTGCAATACTTTGTACTATGCTGAGTGTTTTTATGGTTATGACACCATATACCTATGTCCTTAGGTGCATTTTTCTATTTTTGTTCCATGTTTTTGATGGAGAGGCGTATTTGTTGGTGGTAACTTGAATATGTTGTTATTTTCTCTATTAGATTCATTAAGTCTCCAAAATAAAATTCTGTCCCTTTTTGTTTAAAATTATCCTCAAATTTTGTAGTATATTTATAAGAATTCCTAATGTTTTAATATTTAAGAACATCTATATCTAGATATATCTATGCAGCCCACTATGGTATTTCAACACTAATTGTTTCTTTGAATCATGGATGCCAAGCTTTACCGATAAAGAATGAAACTTATTTGCATAATCCTTCACTATTTGGTCTTTCTTTTGTTGTAGCAGTTGTCATTATATTTCCTCATATGTGTCTTCAAGCTAATATTATTCTTTGATAGATTTTTTAAAATTCCCCCATGTAGGATTATCACCTATTCGCACATCTAATTCTTCATCTTCATTTACAATAGAGTTGTTCTTCTTTGAAGTAAGTATTCCTTCCTATGATTGCTTCACATGTGCTTTAGCTCTAAGGATTATTAATGTTATCTTCTCAACATTTCAAAAGGTATTCACAAAGAAATATCTATTTCTAGACACATAAAATTGTCCTCTTATTAATCTCAATTTTCTATTAATCAAGTGTATCCATTATTATAGTCTTCTTATTCATTATATTATTATTCATACTTCCATTAAATGATATTCTATTCATTTCATTTCTCCATTATTCCCATTATATAAATACATATTCCATTTTCTCATAAATTCATTTAATAATATTCCATTCATTATATTTCTCCACGATTTCCATTAAATAATATTCATTAAATTTCTCCATTATTTACATTCATTTTTTTCTTACATCCATTATTTGAAATCTTAGCATCGCTTATAGTGAATTAAGTGTTCTTTTCATTCTAGACTTTTGCATTTTAGTCTCTCTTGAATTCTAATTTTCTTGAATCATCTTTGTATATCCATATTATGATCAAGTCATCTTTGAATCTTTGTTTTTCATGGCTACTTGTGCATGTGATTTTGAGAGAATTCATCTTTAAGCACAAGATCTTGATTAATAGGAGTGCAATGGAGCAAGGTTTCATTTTGAGTGCATGTGTGTTTTAGATTAGATATTTGGGTTTGCATGTGTTTTTAATAGAATGCCTCCATTCTTGGATGTTGAAATGATCTGAAAAGATAGATAACTCATTTCCCTCATCTGTAATTTCTAGCTTTGTCAACCATGCATCCACAATGTCTGCATTAAGTTTTTCTTTAAAAATTGGGATATCAAATTAATTTACCTACACTGTAAATGGAGTGTGATTTTTGAATGGTTTTACTCTAGCATTTGATTCGCGAGTACGTTTAATAATTTGAGAGAATTGCATAATCTCTTCATTTTGTTTGTTTAGGGTTTCTTTTACCATAACTTTTATGGGGTTTGTATATGAAACTAACATATTTAGCAAGCTATGCCTCAATAAGAGATAAATTGATAGATTATGTATCTCCAATCCTAACCTTTGGTAACCAGACAACATGCAATGTGACATACAAGAGTGTATCATCTTTGATACTAATGATCTAAATTCGATAGTGAATTCATTAAAAGATACAATGTAAATAAAAACCTAAAATTATTTTGAAAAATGGACAATAGAAAACTCAAAATGGATTTATATTCATCAAAATTCCTCTTTATCTTATTCAAAATGAGTTTTAAACACATCTAGAATCCAAACAGTCTCAGCATTCCAACCAATTCAAACTGAAGAGTTTTCGAGAATTTTTTAAAAAAAAAAAAATTATTAAACATATCTAGAATCCCAATAGCCTTAGGATTCCAACCAATTGGAATTAAAGAGTTTTGGGAAATGAAACAATAAACAAAATTACAAAATTTAGAAAAGTAGAAAATTGGATACCCCAACTTTGGGTCATAACTTTCTTCTTGGTTCTTAGAATACAAAACCACTTATATTATTGAAAAGGTATTGAAGAGATCTAATTTTAGTCCCTTGAAGTCGTTCCTTTATCTATCAATTTAAGGGATCAGCAACACCTCCAACATAAAATTCCACTTTGAAGAACATAGAAAACATGATTTAGTAGAGCATAAAAAATACCAAAAAATTAGATTTTTGGACATTATGGTTTTTCTCATTTCTATGACCTTCGGACTACTTCAAGATCCTTTCCAAACATGGTTTAGATCATCCTCAAACTATTATGGAAATTTTCCATCATGATTTAGATAATCCTCTTACTAACCTAGAACTCTCCTAACATGCGCTAGATCGCAATACTCAAGACCTGATATAGGGGATCAAAATAATGATAATTCTACACCTAATTTAAACTTGTCTATAGTCCATCAAGAAAGGAATCCAACCATTATGTACATACCACCTTCAACTCTTCATACTTTTGATGGGTTAGTTATTGAGGACCCTAATGCCTTCCTCTTTGAGTTTGATGTCTTATGCTAAGTTTATGACTATGATATATGCCCATAGGTTACAACTATTTCTCCTTCTTTCCACGTTCACAGTAAGGGGGTTAGGAAAATATGGTGGTGTTCACATAAATGTTAGTAACATTAAATTATTTGTTAGGTTTGTTATGATAATATAAAAATATGTTGTTGTACAAATTATAACTCCTATAAAGATGTAATATGATTAAACAAAGGGGTAAAGAAGATAATTGAATATTATTTTATGTAATATTTGTAGTTGTGGAAAAAAAATTATTAGTAAAATTTACAAGAGATGTTTACACACATGGTTCAAAGAAGCATCTATCATTGAATCTAGAAGTTATATCAAATTAGAGTCTAGACCTAAATAACTTTTGAAAACTACATTTCACTTAGAAAATTCTATTGGCGCATCTTTGAAAGTTTTTTGTCTTTCTATCAAATAAAAAAATACAAAGGTGTTGAATATTTTTCTAATGAAATCACCAACCAATGGTTGAAGCTACTTATTGTAACGTATAAAAACATGATGTTGATGTGAGTTACCAAAATGTAAAGTGTTGAAAAGGGGTAAAGAGATTGTTTATTGATTTACTTAGAGTATGTTGATTTCCTTAACCTTAATTTATACTTAATTGAATTGTATTGATTAAGTATTGCGATTGTGATTAAGGAGAAGATAAGAAGTTCTTTTTCTATCCTTAAATGCACAAATGGAAGATCCAAGTTGATCAACCTAAAAGAAGGGCTAATACACAAATGAATCAACCATTTGGAAAAGATAATAACAAGAAGGATATCTTAAGTTTTGTAAATTGATTAAATGAATATGTTCAATTATAGTAATTGAAAATGATAATAAGAAGAACTAACCTTACAAAGTTGCATATCAAAGAATGCTATTTTCAAAGGTCTGTAGACTGTTTCTAGAAAATCTGACAGTTGATCCCGAAACAAAATGCAAAGACGAACAAAACCCAGAAATCTTTTTCCATTCCGATGTCGTCTTATGAAAAAGGTCGACCTTGACCCACAAATTTCAACCCTGACCCAATAATGTCGACCTTGACCTGCACAGGTCTGACAAAGAATGTGTTCACGCCATCTGAAAGAAAGTTGAAAATGGTATCCAGGTCTGGTCTCAAAACTACAATCCTGAACCTATCCCTACAAGAAAAAGAGGATTGTTTGTTCTGGGGGAGGGGTTTGCCTCAGACAAACCCCGATTTAGGAATTAACCTTGAAATCAATAAAGTACAGAATGCTAGAAAGTAGTAGAATTGGATCTAACAATGAAGCTATGATATTCAATAGATATGTAATTGTAATTCAAATGTATGTAAGTATGAAAGTATGAAACCATGAACTCAATAGAAACCATAAACCTCCATGATTGTATGCTTGAAATCCACCTTGAAGAGATGATGAAAGAGTCTTGAAGATGCACAAAGGATCTTGAAGGAAGATCACACAACCATGATGGCTAGATCTAGGGTTTTGAATGATAAATCTTGAATTCTTGAACCAAATGTTAGAATACTTCAGAGATAACTGAGAGGGGGGGTTAAATCAGTTATCAGTATATTTAAATATTTTGTACTTATTAATCTAGATTGATATAACTTAAATGCACATTCAGATAACACATTACACAACACATCAATTTGGTTATGGGGAAACCAAATGGTAAAAACCTCGCTGGGAATTAGTACCCACAAAGAACTATACTGTTTATAGTAATCCCTGTTAAAAGATTCTTCAAACCTGTTAGGAGTTGTACAATACAATGCAGTAGTATAGTTGACCTGGTTAAGGGTCAGACCCTGTTAGGAGTCTTTTACAATAACCCTGTTAGGGGTGGTGGACTCACTATCCAAAGGACTCACTGTCCAAGAGGTGAAGGCTACAACCTTCTGGATAATTGATACACATTGTACCAATGAAATGAACTATTGCTTTGACACTGCTTGTCTGATTAGTTCCTTTTGTGCACCAATGCTTTAACCTCTTGTAAAAATATAACAATCTTCTCTGTATTTTGAATGCTTCGACATAAACATCTATATTATCAACATATGATAAATATAGCTCTGCTGCATTAACACTCTGCTCTACTTCTCAATCTCTGGCTTTTGCAAGTCTTCTTATCACAAATGACCTTTTATAAATACATACACCAAATATGAGATCATGGGACCTGTTAGACGACTCTTCATAACATCCTTGTCAGCTCTGCTAAGCGCACAAGCATAATTACAATAGCGCAAGTCAATGCTGAACAGACGTGTCACTTCACTAAGTCAGCTTCATCAATTTAATCATAACTTTGTAATCTTCTTGAAACACATCTTGTGCCTCCAAAACAATATCAAAAACACATAACTAATCATGAATATACACATGCATATCCTGAAGATAGGTGTAACTCAAGAAAATGTTACATACATTGCCCTTAAACCGTTAATCCTCTTGAATTGTAACCGTCAATAACAAAATTACACATCTTTACTGAAACTTCATATCTAGGTATGCATGTATGAACATAGCATCATAAACATGTCAACAACATGTATCTATCCACGCTGGTCTTCATGTCATCATATGGATAAGTACATACAGAAGTACTACTGTGTATTATATGTTGTCATCAATGACAAACATACAATCAATCAACTTCTCAGAATCAAATCTCCAACAATCTCCCCCTTTGGCATTGATGGAAACATATGATATAAAAACAACTTTTGTTCATGGTGTCTTCTTTCTTTTTACAATCTTCTCAATATCCTCAACAAAGATTCATCTACACTGTTGCAATTTCATGTACTGTGTATTCTCTGAATACTCCCCCATTGTCATACTTCCTTACTATGTTCCTTTACTCCCCAATAGTATAAGCTCCTTGTATGTGTTCCTTGATTGTCTTGTTTTTATTTTTATATACTCCCCCATCGACATCAATGGAAAAGGGCGTCATAAACTATTATGCATAGGTACTACTCCAGAAGTAGAGTAGTCAACCATTCATCATTCACACAGGACTGATGTACTTGCTACTTTTTCTAATCAGGCTTAGGAGAGGGAATTACTCCCAAATTCTCCCTTAGATACTCAAAAGTATCCTTTGCTAAAGGTTTTATGAAAATGTCTGCTAGCTGATCTTTTGTGTTTACATAGTCCAATGTTACTTCCTTTTCTGCAACTTCTTCTCTCAGACAATGGTACTTGATCTCTATGTGTTTTTTCTTTTCATGCATCATAGGGTTCTTAGACATGTTAATAGTACTGGTGTTATCACAATGAATAATAATAGGGTAGTCAACCTAAATACCAAATTATTTAACCATTTGCTTGATCCAAATAATTGTTGTATAATTCAGTGCTGCTGCAACATATTTTGCCTCTGCTGTTGACTGAGAAATACAATTTTGCTTCTTGCATGTCCAAGATACCAACTTTTCTCTAAGAAATACTACTCCTCCTGAAGTTCTCTTCCTGTCATTAGTACAACCTACCCAATCTACATCAGTATACACATGAAGTTGTGTATTTTCTGATTTAGGATACCATAAACCATAGTCAATAGTTCCCTTAAGATATCTGAATATTCTCTTGATTTCCATTAGGTGATTATGCTTTGGTTCAGCTGCAAATCTTCCAACAATGCCAACTACATTAGCTATGTCAGGTCTTGATTGAGTTAGATAAATAAGCTTTCCAATCATAGATTTGTAGAATGTTTTATCAACTACTATGGAGTCGTCATCTTTTGAAAGTTTACTTCCTATGATCATAGGAGTGCATACTGGTTTGCAATCATCCATCTTGAAGGTTTTCAATATTTTTTTCACATATTTTGACTGATTAATGAATATTCCTTTATCTGTCTGATTTACATTCAGTCTGAAAAAGTATTTTATAGGACCAATCATGCTCATTTCAAATTTATTCTGCATTTCTTTTGCAAATGTTATACTAAGCTTGTCATTACCTCCAAAGATAATGTCATCAACAAATATGGCAACTAATAGTAGTCCATCATGTGTTTCTCTTGTGAACAAGTTGCAATCTGTTGCTCCTTCCTTGAATCCAATCTTGATGAGATAACCATCTAGTCTCTCATACCAAGCTCTTGGGGCCTGTTTAAGTCCATAAAGTGCTTTCTTCAGTTTGCATACCATGTCTGATCTATCTGAAAGGTTAAATCCTTCAGGCTATTCTACGTAGACTTCTTCTTTTAAGTCACCATTCAAGAAGGCTAATTTGACATCCATTTGATAAACTTTAAAGTTTTTTATTGTTGCATATGCCAAAAACAATTTTATGGCTTCCAGTCTACTCACGGGGGCAAATGTTTCAGTGTAGTCTATTCCTTCTCTCTGCGCATATCCTTTACATACTAATCTTGCTTTGTTTCTTATTACTGTACCTTCTTCATTCATTTTGTTTATGAAAATCCACTTTGTTCCAATCACATTTTTATCACTTGGTCTAGAAATCAATTCCCATGTGTCATTCTTAATTATCTGATCTAGTTCTTCTTTCATTGCATTTTTCCAATCAGAATTATTACAAGCATCTTCAACACTTAAAGGTTCAATCTATGAGAGTAAACATACCTCTTCATCCACTATTAGACTCTTTGATTTTGATCTGGTCAAGACACTGTTGCTCTGATCTCCATGATATCATTTTTAGAGTGGTATCTAGATGTAAACTTAGGAACCTTAGGTGTGATTTCTTCCTCTATTATCTGTTGTTCTTCATTGCATGAATCAGGGTCATTCCATGAGACATCAATGCAACCAAACATTTCTTCAATCATAGTATCTTTACTATTAGGTCCAGGTTCTTCTTCAATCAAGGGTGCATATTCATAGTACCTCTCTTGAATCATAAACTTCTCATCAATCTTAACATGCGTGCCTTCAATTATCTTCTTTAATCTCAAATTGAAACATCTGTAAGCTTTTCTTTTAGTAGAGTAACCAAGAAAAATACCTCCATCACTTCTAGCATCAAACTTGCCAATACTGTCATCTCTTTTGATGTAGCACTTGCTGCCAAATATTCTGAAATATTTTACTATAGGTACATTACCAAACAAAAATTCATAGGGTGTCTTGTCCACACCTGGTCTCAATTGTGTTCTATTGATAGTATACACTGTTGTGTTCACTGCATCTCTCCAATAGTTGTGTGCCACTTTTCCTTCAATCATCATGGTGTGCGCTATATCAAGTATAATCATGTTTCTCCTTTCTACAATTCCATTTTGTTGAGGTGTTCTAGGGGCACTCAACTGTCTTTTTATTCCATGTTCTTCACAGAAGTCATAAAACTAGTCAGAGGTGAATTCTCCTCCTCAATCTGATCTTAAACATTTTAGTTTTAGTCTAGATTCATTCTCAACCTTAGCTTTGAATATTTTGAACTTCTCAAAGGCTTCTGACTTCTCTTTTAAGAAAGCAACCCACGTCATTCTAGAAAAGTCATCAACAAACAAAATAAAGTACCCTTCACCATAGTATGATCTTGTTTGAGTAGGATCGCATAAATCTGTATGCACTAAGTCCAACTTGTTTTCAGCTGAGGTCTGCTTGATTCTGAAGGAACTCCTTACATGTTTACCCATAACACATTCCCTGCAAATTGTATCAACTAGTCTTGCAATTCTTGGTAGGTATCTAACTGCCTTGACATTACTGATCTTTACTATATTGTCAAAATTGATATGACATAGTCTCTTGTGCCATAACCAACTGTCATCCACTTTTGCAACAAAACAAATTACATCAGAATTAAGCTGAAAAACATTACCTTTTTTTTTAGAGCCTGATGCAATCATGTCTCCATCCTTGTTGCTAATGATGCACTTGTTGTCTTTGAACTCCAAATGATAGCCTTTGTCAAGTAGTTGTCCAACACTCAGCAAGTTATGATGTAATCCATCAACATATAGAACATCATCTGTCTTATTCTTTCCATCTAAGGTGATGGAACCTCTGCCTATGATAGGTTGAGGAGTGTTATCTCCACATCTAACCATACCACCTTTGTATTTGTCTAGATGAACAAATCTATCTTTGTCACCTGTCATGTGATGTGAGCATCCACTATCAATGATCCAATCAGTTCTGACATTTGCTTTGGAAATTAAGGCTAATTCATGATCTTCTTCTTTATCTATAATGTCCATATCTTCAAGCAACTTTTCCATGTCTTCAAGGGAAATGAATCCAATTTCATCTTCTCCTGAATCTTCAGCATGGTAACATTCCTTCCTATATTTAGGTTTGTAGTCAAATCTAAACTTATTGACTCTTGTGGGACACTTAGATGCAAAGTGACCAATCTTATTACATGAAAAACACTTGAATGGAAGTTATCCTTCATACTTTCATTTTCCCTTCTTTTCTCTCTTATCAATCATGGCAATTATTTCTTCTAGCTCTTCATCAGTCTCTTCATTTTCATTATGACTAGAGATGTGTGAGGATTTCTTACCGTGGATTGAAGCTTTGAAGGCTGTTTCATTCGTAGGTTCAGTCTTCAATCTTGATATCTCAAATGTAGAGATTTTGTTAATCAAAGTCTCTCTCTTGAAGTCTTGTGAGAATTGCATAGTTTCCTCTAGAATACTAATCTTGTTATCATAGTCTGATGTCAAAGTAGTTAACAACTTGTCCATTATGTCTTCTTCTGAAATTTTTCCTCCATTGTTTCTGATTCCAGATACTGCTTCATTTATCCTCTGATTATAAGCTCTAATGTTTTCTTCTGGTAACATCTCAATACTTTTGTATTTCTTCTTCCATGTCTTCTTGCGTGCATTCTTTTCTTGAACATCTCCTTCAAACATGTCTTCTAAATATTTCCATATGATATATGTTTTTTCAATCTTCTTGATTTCAGAAAATTCACTGTCAGATAAGGTGTTGATTAGGTGTTCTTTGGAAATTGCATTATTTGTAAATGTTTCCTTCTGTCTTCTAGTAGCATCGTCCTTTGTAAGGTCATTCAGAGATGGAATTTCAACCTCTTGTGTAGCAATCTCAAAGATCTCAAATCCAATGCACTGAAGATGTGTTATCATTTTGTTCTTCCAATCCAAATAGTTCTCTCCATCGAACTTAGGGATATCTTTTGTGAAGTAAGACATCTTGATCTACCTTAAGCTATTAGGCTTTCTCTCCACGTCACTTGGCTCTGATACCAATTGTTAGAATACTTCAGAGATAACTGAGAGGGGGGGGGTGAATCAGTTATCAGTAAATTTAAATATTTTGTACTTATTAATCCAGATTGATATAACTTAAATGCACATTCAGATAACACATTACACAACACATCAATTTGGTTATGGGAAAACCAAATGGTAAAAACCCCGATGGGAATTAGTACCCACAAAGAACTATATTGTTTATAGTAATCCCTGTTAAAAGATTCTTCAACCCTGTTAGGAGTTGTACAATACAATGAAATAGTATACTTGACCTGGTTAAGGGTTAGACCCTATTAGGAGTATTTTACAATAACCCTATTAGGGGTGGTGGACTCACTGTCCAAGAGGTGAAGGCTACAACCTTCTGGATAATTGATACACACTATACCAATGAAATGAACTATTTCTTTGACACTGCTTGTCTGATCAGTTCCTTTTGTGCGCAGATGCTTTAACCTCTTGTAAATAAATATAACAATCTCCTCTATATTTTGAATGCTTCAACATAAACATCTATATTATCAACATATGATAAATATAGCTCTACTACATTAACACTCTGCTCTGCTTGTCAATCTATGGCTTTCACAACTCTTCTTATCACAAATGACCTTGTATAAATACATACACCAAATATGAGATCATGGGACCTATTAGACGACTCTTCATAACATCCTTGTCAGCTCTACTAAGTGTGCAAGCATAATTACAACCGTGCAAGTCAATGCTGAACAGACGTGTCACTTCACTAAGTCGGCTTCATCAATTCAATCATAACTTTGTAATCTTCTTGAAACACGTCTTGCGCCTCTAGGACAATATCAAAAACACATAACTAATCATGAATATACACACGCATATCTTGAAGATAGGCGCAACTCAAGAACATGTTACATATGTCGGCCTTAAACCGTTAATCCTCCAGAACTGTAACTGTTAATAAAAGAATTACATATCTTTACTGAAACTTCATATCTAGATCTGCGTGTATGAACATAGCATCATAAACATGTCAACAACATGTATCTATCCACACTGGTCTTCATGTCATCATATGGATAAGTACATACAGAAGTACTGCTGGGTATTATATGTTGTCATTAATGACAAACATACAATCAATCAACTGTTCAAAATCAAATCTCCAACACCAAATCCCTTCAAAGGCTTGAAATCTTGAATCCTTGATCTTCAATGGAGAACTTGAATTCTTGAAAGGAATACTTAAACACCTTGAAATCATAGAAATATGTAGTACAATGGATGCTTGAAACTTCTTCTTTTTGCTCAATATTGCTTAGTTGATCGTTCGTAATGCTTACGGAAAATGAGAGAGAAAACTTCCTTTTATATGATATTAGGGAACAATCTTCTAAGGAGGATGACATAGGATAATTAAATTATAATTAGACCCATGCCCCTAAAAAAGGACCTATATTAAATATAATTTATGAATAAATGCTTCGAACCAAAACAACCTACCCGAAAATGGGAAAACTAAATTTTTGATGACCCCTGACAGCCGACAAGCTTCCTATTTTGAAAGGGGGACCCTGGTCAGGGTTGAGGTCAACCCTGACCTAGGTTAAGGTTGAGGTCGACCCTGACCTAGGTAAAGGTCGAGGTCGACCTTGACCCAGGGGGTCAGAACCCCTGGAAAATATCCCAAGTGGGGTAGAAGGTGCCTAGAGAGGCCCAATCAGGGTCCTAAACAGGCACAGAAGTAGAGAATGGTGTAGAAATGAAAGATGATATGATGGAGGTGAAAAACATCCCTTAAGGAGGGCTAAATTCTCTTAACATGGAAGTTCTTCCATTTTAAGATGATACATTAAGCCCCCACTTTAGCGGGAGTACGGAAATTGAATGTGCTCACAGTAAAGTTAGAAGAAAGACATAGGTGGATTGCAAAAAGTAGAATATCACTAAGTCAAAGACTTGAGTCGTTAAACAAAGGATTCTAACTCAACATTCATACATAAAGATATATAATATAAAGAGAAATTAATCATAGAAAACATACATAACTACACAAGTAAGACAAGAACAACACCATAGATAACATAGCTTCATGATCTAATCCTACTAGCATGAAAGCGAAAGAGAGAAAAGAGATAGTGATTACCTCACCTAGTAAGATGCCCACCTTACTATGAATCACCAAGGAGGGAGAGCCCCCAACATGTTCACCCATAAACTATGCTTGTAATTGTAAATGCGTCTTCTGACGACTTTTTGAAAAATATCTATAGATCCACATTCTTGTATCGCTATGGAATATAAAATGTGTGTCCATTCAGGATTTAGCAACTTACGTGCATCACCTTTCGAGGATTTAGCATATTGTAAAATAAAAAGGGTGTGTATCTCTTCAGGATTTAACAACTTGTGTGTGTTACCCTTTGAGGATTTAGCAAAAATAAAAGTAAAAATGCATGTTGTACACACAAAATAGTGCACTTCTATGAATCCTTACATGCAAGGAAACTCAAGAATGAGCCCTCACAAATCTATCCATAGCTCTCTATGCATGGAGTTGCAAGATTTGTAAAATTGCTCTCAGCTAGAGCTATAAACTC
>MU223892.1:2459625-2485545 GCA_018584345.1 Thuja plicata
AATAAATGTAAACTATAGTACAAGGGAGACCCTATATATGCCCCCCTCCTTATCATGGCTACCCACTAGGTAGGATAAGGAAGAGGAAGAGGATACCTACTTCACAAGGTAAGGAGATATCTAGCTTGACAACAAGGTATACCATATTCTTAGCGAAGAGCCTTTACCCTTACAACTGAGAACATAGATGATCATGAAATGGATATGTCACTTATGGAAAAAGGATCCTCAAAGAGGAAGAGATCTTATCAACAAGAGCCCTACCACAGAGGAGTGCTTAGGATAAAATGTCATCTTCGAAAAACAAGACGGACCCAAGATTCAACCATCAAGCTCCTTACAATAAAGAGGATGAGGAATCTTGGAATGAAGGATAAAAAACTCTAACCAAAAAGCCAGAGCAAGAGTTTATAAAGAACATAATTTGCAAAATAAAGAAGAGGTAATGACCTAGGACAATCACCTCTCAAATAAGAGGGTATCAATGGTCAAAACATAGATCTTTATAAGGAAAATAATGTTTGCAACATAAACAAATGCCACTAAGCTAAGTAAATTAGATCCTTAGATAGAGGTAGAAGGAGAAAATACCTTGCCCCCCAGGGATGACGACAAGGGATATATCAAATTATATCAATAAAGTTATAAAAATAAGAGATATCCCTACAAAATAGATGTCCTAGAAAGAATATCATGAATGTAGGAAGTTATAAGGATAGAATGCAGAAAGAATAACCAATTATACTCAAAACAACATTCATGCTAAGAGTATAATGGATCCTATAAGACTGGAAGATAATACCTCTTGCCCCCTAGTTTAAGAGAAAAGAGGAGAAACATAGTCTAATTTGTAGAAGAATGAGGGGAATGCCCTATGTCAAAATTATGAAGAAATTGTAATACCGCTCAGGAATAAGATATAATTCCAAGAGAAGCTCTATCTCTAAAATATAATTTGAAATGCACAAAACCAGCAAGTAAATGTTTATTACTATTGTGGAAAGGACATTTGTACTTATGTAAAGCATTTTTCAGAATAGGTTTAAAGTTTTCTTTCTTGGAATTGATTAACTGGACATACACTTTCTTAGCCACATCTTGAGGAGTATTAGGATGATCTAAGGTAGGTGTTGGAAGAAGAATATCAAGAGGAGGATGATAGTTAATATCAGCCATATGAAATTGAGAAGATGAATAACCTATACCATGTATATAATGTTTAGGAGATACATTGATCGGGTTTTTAATGCCATGTTCATTAACACCGAGCCATAAACCCTTATAACCTTGTTTATCTACCATAGTGTATCCAGTAGTATACCTATCTTACATAGCATCTATGGGAGATGATTGATTATGACGCTCATGAGAGAATATTGTGTAAGGTGGAACAATAGTTTTAGGAGAAGTTTCTTTATGTTTCCCTTTATTATCATCATGGATAGGATAAGAAGGAGAAGGTAAATCTAGGAATTCTTGCACATCCTCATCTTGTACCATAGTTTGAGCCTTAACAAAAGTATGAGAAGAACTAGGGATGAAATATGGAAGAATAGGAGTGGGATTATTAGAAATGATTAGATTAGGAAGGTTAATATTAGGATTAGGAAGATTAGGAATATTAGGTAATGGAGTATCATCTACCAAATTCTTCACATAATCTAAAAGAGCAATAAGTCCACTACACATATCCTTAATTAAAGTTTTGAAAGTAGGGAGACTAGTATTGGTCAATCTTAAAATAGCATAAGCAAGTGAAACATGAAGATTAACAAACATGATAAAGTGGATGACACTCTCATAGACATCATAGGTACTATAAAGAGATGCTAAAAGAAGCATAATGAGAAAAATAGCCATACACCAAAAGAATTTCATAATGAAAATGCAAGAAGTGTTTTTGTGTTTATGAACGCAAATTGTAATTTAAGATGTAAATCTAACACCAAAGAGAAGGAGTTGTCTATCGCGGGTTCACCAAAATGTAACGTATAAAAATGTGATGTTGATGTGTGTTACCAAAATGTAGTGTGTTGGAAAGGGGTAAAGAGATTGTTTATTGATTTACTTAGAGTATGTTGATTTCCTTAACCTTACTTTACACTTAATTGAATTGTATTGATTAATTATTGCAATTGTGATTAAGGAGAAGATAAGATGTTCTTTTTCTATCCTCAAATGCACAAATGGAAGAACCAAGTTGATCAACCCAAAAGAAGGGCTAATACACAAATGAATCAACCATTTGGAAAAGACAATAACAAGAAGGATATCTTAAATTCTGTAAATTGATTAAATAAATATGTTTGATTATAGTAATTGAAAAGGACACGAAGAAGAACTAACCTTACAAAGTTGTAGATCAAAGAATGCTATTTTCTAAGGTCTGTAGACTGTTTCTGGAAAATCTGACTGTTGATCCTGTACTAGAACGCAGAGACGAACAAAACCCAAAAATCTTTTTCCGTTTTGATGTTGTCTTATGAAAAAGGTCGACCTTGACCCACAAATGTCAACCCTGACCCAATAATGTCAATCCTGACCTGCACAGGCCCAACAGAGAATCTGTTCGCGTCGTCCGAAAGAAAACTGAAAAGGGTATCTAGATATGGTCTCAAAACTACAATCCTGAACCGGTCCCTGCAAGAAAAAGAGGATTTTTTTTTGTGGGGGAGGGGTTTACCTTAGTCAAACCTCAATTTAGGAATTAACCTTGAAATCAATAAAGTAAAAAATGCTAGCAAATAGTAGAATTGAATCTAACAATGAAGCTATGATATTCAATAGATATGTAATTGTAATTCAAATGTATGTAAGTATGAAAGTATGAAAGCATGAACTCAATAGAAACCATAAACCTCCATGATTGTATGCTTGAAATCCATCTTGAAGAGATGATGAAAAATTCTTGAAGATGCACAAAGGATCTTAAAGGAAGATCACACCACCATGATGGCTAGATCTAGGGTTTTGAATGATAAATCTTGAATGCTTGAACCAAATCCCTTCAAAGGCTTGAAAGCTTGAACCCTTGATCTCCAATGGAGAACTTGAATGCTTGAGAGGAAGACTTGAACACCTTGAAAGCTTGGAAATATGTAGAACAATGGATGCTTGAAACTTCTTCTTTTTGCTCAATATCGCTTAGTTGATCGTTCGTAATGCTTAGAGAAAATGAGAGAGAAAACTTCCTTTTATATGAAATTAGGGTACAATCTTCTAAGGAGGCCGACATAGGATAATTAAATTCCAATTAGAACCATTCCCCTAGAAAAGAACCTATATTAAATATAATTTAGGAATCAATGCTTCGGAACTCGAAACAGCCGACCTAGAAGCGGGAAAACTAAATTTTTGATGACCCCCGACAGCCGAAAAGCTTCCTGTTTTGAAAGGGGGACCCTGGTCAGGGTCGAGGTCGACCCTGACATAGGTCAGGGTTGAGGTCGACCCTGACCCAGGGGGTCAGAACCCTTGAAAAATATGCTAGGTGGGGTAGAAGGTGCCTAGAGAGGCCCAATCAGGGTCGTAAACAGGCACAGAAGCAGAGAATGATGCAGAAACGGGAGGATGATATGATGGAGGTCAAAAACGTCCCCTAAAGAGGGCTAAACGCTCTTAACATAGAATTGCTTCCATTTTAAGACGATACACTTATAATGAAATTTCTAACCAATGAGAAACTCTTTTGTAACATTACTAGTAACATTATCAAGGAAGCTCATAAAGGTGCTCAAAAGTTCTTTAGAGTGTCTCAAAATTGATGTATCCAACATAGTCATTGGAATATAAATAATAAAACCCTGTTGTTTAACATATCATCAGCTATGCTAACATGCTCAAATGTGACATAATCCATAAATCTCTAGCATAACACATACATATATAACAAAAATATGAGCACAAAGTTAAATAATTTCTTGAAAGAGGAGAAATGTAACAACTAAGTACCATTGCACATTTAATGGCTCAAATGCCCTTCCAAATGTAAATAGCCACTTGCCATCTCTCCATACGGTTGTTTTGGGCATGTAACAATAACTACAACCATTACACGTGATGTTTCTATTTTTTGTGTCATGGATTGGTTCTTAATACGTTCTCATCCTTTAAAAAAAAGCTAATGTTAACTAGCATTTGTACTTAAAGGAGGTGTAAGAGTTACATTTGATAGTAAATATACTTGGAATAATATTTTAGAGGGTATAAATTAAAAATTACAAAAAACATATTTATTAGTGATTATTATTTATTTATAATATAAATGATAATATTGAAGATCAAATTGATTTCTCCAAAATAAAATTTCAAGTTATATTCTATTGATCTTTTGAAGATGACCTTGTCATTCATTGGAGTAGAATAAAGAGAAACAAAATATAGAGTAGCTCATTGAAATTTTTTTTTAAAATGGTAATTTTTGAATGATAGATGGGTTACAACATTGACAACTAGATATGTCTTTATCTAGCACTTCTCATCTTCTTCTATTTCTACTATCTACTATTGTATTTAAAAATGTGGTGTTCCTCTTTTAGTTTTGTAATTTAAAAAATTAAATATTTTAAATTTATCATAATTTAAAAACTTTTGATTTGAAAGCTTGAGGAAATTGAACTTGTTTTTAAAATCAAATTTATGTGGAATATATGTAAATATGGACCAATACATTATTTTATACCTTAGCAAAAAGGTGCAGCTGGAAGACATTATTAAATAAGGTGTAAAAAAACATTAAGCTGGAGGGGTATTACAAAAATAAAATGCAAAGAGATACCATAAGAAAGGAGTGCCAACATTATGAAATCGATGCCTTTGGAGTTGGAAATTAATAGGCATATAGAATGTGAATGGATAAGCTACAGGAGAAATAAAAAATGTCCTTCCTATCAAAAAAAATAAATAATACAAAAACAAAGGGATTTAGTAGAATCCGAGAGGCAAGTTGTGGATTGCGTAGGGAGCGTGTTCGCTTTCAGGTAATAGATTTAAAATACAGATCTTCTTAACAGGATTTATGGCAATGAAAACTAGCATATGATAGGGGAAAAGGCAGAGGGCAATATAATGATGAAGCTGAGCTAAGGGCAAGATTTGTAATTGGTCAATAAAATGTAATCTATTGGTTAATTCAAAATGTTGTATTGTTGAAATGTTGCAGTGTTGAATTGTGTTTATTTATATGATTTTTGGAATAAGTTAATTTTTAATTTGTAGCTTGTGATTGAATGAGAAATAGAGTGTTATTTTACTATATTTTTTGTGTTGAAATTGGAGACAATTTTTTCTCTTGTATTATCTATGAACACAATAGTTCAGCAGGGGCATTGAATGTGTTCACTATCAGGTCAGCGGGGATTTGAACCTTGATGGCACCATTAACAAAGTCACTTAACCATTACAGGATGAAAATATTTTTTAATTATATGAATGTTGACCTCTTGCTTATTTCTGTCATCTAAGAAACAACTCACAATAATATATTAAATTAGAAATCTATAAGACCTTTTGACAATACCAACATCCTCCCAAGAAGCTTTGGAAACACAATATGAACATCCATCAAACATAGACAAAACACAATATTCCTAAAAAAAAATGTGGTCTCATGAAAATGCCTTAAAAGCTTTCAAGCAAATATAATTGGCAGTGTAAAGCCAGATATTATGGTTGGAAATGCTACATGGTAGATATGTATGCAAAATGTGGAAGCACAAACAAGGCATGCGAACTGTTTGACAAAATGCTTCAAAGAGATGTCTCATGGAATGCAATGGTCACAAGATTGAAGGAGACTTTTATTAGATATCATAGTTGGAAATGCTCTAATAGAGTATCATAGACATCACACCTAAATTGTTTGATAAAATGCTTCAAGAAGATGTCATGATAGAATACCTCAAGAAGATGTCATGCCAAGAAATGAAATGATTGTAAAATATGTACAAAATGAATTTTGTAACAAAGCTTTATAAATCTTTGAATTAATGAAACATTCTAACATTATAATCTTTGTTTGTACATCCTTCTATGTCAATACACGTAATTTATTTTGAAATTCCAGCTATAATTCGAAATTAGACATCATATTTTGAAAGATGAGTGAGAAATTCCTTATTACATAGAGGAGTAAAGCAAAGCATGGAAGTGTAAGAAGGGAGGAGTATTAGATATGGCATGAGAAGATGTCAAATAGAATAGAATAGAATATGTCTGAACTTTCACAGTCTCCAAAATCTTCCTCCTCATTCTCATAACTATCCGACACCCCAAAATATTCCTCCTCATTCTCACAACTTTCAGGAAAATCATAGACTTCACAACAAAAGTGCTCAAAATGGGAGCGTAGTGAATGTGAAGAATTTAGAGGTTGGTTGCATACAAACGATACTTCTCCACCAATTACTCCCCTTTTCTCTTCAACTTCTGCGATGTCCGCCATTGTTAAAATTTCAAATGCAAGAATTTCAGCGTTTCAATGTAAAGCTAAAATAATTGAGCTGTAGTGTATTTAAAATGCTTACAACAGCGCAAATATATAGAAAAGTTTACTGCTAGTTTATTTGTGTATTTTTAGATCTTAAACTTCTCTTCTCCAATATTTTTATAAAAGATTTCACCGTAACTGCAAATTAACTTTAGTGTGAATAACTGTTAGTATGTGGAAAATAACTATATTTGCTTTATTTTTTTTTCTTTTTATATATGCTTTCTTTTATTGCATATACATTTTTTTAATTGCACATGAATTTTTTATTATGTTCTTTTATTTTATTGCACAGGCATTATATGCTTTTTTTTTTTTATTGTACATGCATTTTTATTATAAGTTTTTTTTACTGTAGAATTACAATTGTAGATTTACAATTATAACTGTTAGTATTCATAAAATATTTTATTGATTTATTTTTTATAAATCATAAAAATATTTTAAAATCATATATTATTAATAAAATGTTTGAGAAATTATATTATTTCATATTTTTAAAATATTTAAATATATATTGAGAAAATATTAATATTAAATATTGAACTACAAAATAATATAATTAAATTGTTTATTTTTTCAAAATAGAAAAAATTACTATTTTTTTTTTGTTTTATTCAATTTACTATTATAAAACTTCTCTTTCTTTTATTCATTCATTATCTACTTTAATTTCTTTTTTTATAAATTATGTCATTTAAAAAATATGTATTTTGTCAATAAAACTTTATTCAATTATATCAAATTATTCTTTTAGTAGTTTTAAATCAAAGTTTATAGATGAAAATCATGCCACACATTAATAAGAAAAATACTAATATAATTTAATATAATTACAACACTTAAATATATAAATTGTTAAAAAGAAATCTTAAGAAGCATTCAAAGAAGATTTGGATGTTGCATCCATTAGATACAAACAAATTTGTAAGTTCTTATTAGCTTCTAAGGTATACGTTTATTGTGAATGAATTTGAGAGTACAGTGAAGAGTAAAAGTGACTACTTGCATAGCATAAATCTACAATCTTCTCAAAATGCTTCTTATGAGTAGTCAGCTACATTTTTTTTTTATATTAAGTTAATTATTACTTATGCTAGTTAGGAAATATTAAATGTTAATATTAAAAGATGTGTTTCCTCCTTTAAAACCTTTCGTTCAGCTCCAAACGATTGTACTTGTAAAATAAAACACAATATATGCATGCCTCGAATCCGTTACCAAGCTATTTCATCACCATAGATTGAACGGTTGTCACATCCTCTCCAGCGGTTTTATTTCTTTTAACAAACTGTGGTTAAACATTATCATTGTCCAAGTATGTCTTTCATAGGCCTTTCATATCCACTTTGGTAAGTCTTTGTTTATTTGGGGAAATTCTTTACATACGTAATTTATTTGGGTTATAGTTTCAATATTACTTTATTTATATATTCTCTTCTTCAAGGTTATTTTCTAGTCAGCCTTGGCTTTAATTTCTAATTTGGGATTTGTTGAAAGATTTGTTTGTAGTTCACCTCGGTATAGTGCGGTGTCTTGTGGTATCCCTTGATTATTCTTATGAGATATTGTGAATTTGGTTCATGACCTTTGATAGTCTGTGCATCATTCTGACAAGAAAAATATATAAATAAATACAGAATCATATTTTAGTGTTTCCCTATAAATGAAGCCTAAAGTCATAGTATGTTAATGATTTACTTTTTGATTTATTGTAAGATTAGAAGTATAATAAATATTCCTTTTAGTATTATAATTTTTTACTTTAAAATACATGTTTTCAAAATAAATGTTTTAAGTTAATAATCTTCACGTATTATTTTTTAAATTACAACGTTCCTAAATAAGAATAACAAAAGAATCAACCATATATAATATATTAAATTAAAAATTAAAATGAATTATAGCAACTATTATTACTGTATATCATTAAGAATAATAATTGTTTTTCATATTTCTATTATAAATCATTGAAAATTAGAAGTTTCCTTCTTTATCATATTTTATCTCTTAAAAAAGATTTATTTTTTAATGCAAATATATGTTTCTATTATAATTTAAATTTTTTATTATGCAATCATTTATTTAAAAACTTGTCATCCAATATAAACATTTCTATTATAAATTGTTAAATTCTTTCTGAAAATATTTTAAAAACGTATCATACAATCATTTATCTAAAGTCTTATCATATAAAAGAGACATGTTTATTCTTAAATCCTTAAAATTTAGAAGCCTTTTTTTTTATCATATTTCCTTTTTATGAAGGTTTGTTTTTTATTGTAAGGATATATTTCTATTATAAATTTAAAAGCTTATCATACAAAAATACTTGTTTCTTCATAAATCCTTAAAAATAAGAAGTTTCTTGATTTTGTCTTTATTGCTACTATATATTTCTATTATAAATTTTAAAATCAACTTCAAAACATAATACTATTTGTTGATTTATTTAAAATTTTCGAACACTTCATCTTCAATTAAATTTTAATAATTGTTCTATCTAATTTTAAAATAAATTTCATTTATATTATAATATTTTTAAAATTTTAAAGCTTAAAAACTAAGTCACACATGCATTACAACAAATAGATCTAGAATATGCATTTGAACTATAAAATAGAAGAATAAATTTTTAACCTATTTTAACAATCTTGTTGAATTGTAAGTGCAGTTGTGCCTCAAAGCAAAATATATGATATTGATTTCAAATTGATTACTCCAAAAAACTTCCTTAAGATGTTGTATAATCATTAGATTTATTGATTTAATCAAACCTACATTTCAACCCAATAAATTGAATGCATCAAGAAATATTAAAAGTCATTTAGTAAAGTGATTGATAGATTGCATATTTGATTCAATTCTCTGAATTTGAAAGAGTGATTTCCAATGCTAGAGATCTATGCATCAAGGATACACTTAGCATTCAAATTATAACGAGATTACAACCATTAGACACCAAATAAAAGAAGAAAACAGAAAAGTAACATGCATCAATGTCTGATAAATATGACTACCTCTTGAACTCCCAAAAAAATTGGAACAATATAACTGAACTATCAGTGAGGGCAGTTATTTGAGACACGGGTTGCAAAGATGAAATGTGAGAGCTAAATTAAGGGTACACACTATCCTAACATTGATTCTACAACCTTCTCTCAGAAATAAATGTGAAAGTGAAAAACTAAAATAGCACAACAGAAATGTCATTAAAGAACAATGAACATGACCAGAAGTATCCTCCTCCCTTTAATTTAAAACCCCAACTCATTATTAGAGAACATGTTTCTCCCTCTCCATTTGATTCCAAATGCCCACAAAAATGAAAGCTTCCAACTTAAATAAAGACATGCAATATCATAAATTAGGTTTAGTTTCCAACTAATTCCAAAAAGTCTTAAGATTTTTTGGAAAAAAACAAGGTAAGTTGCTATTTTCCATTGCCGAAAAAGAAAAACTATCTGAGAAGAAGGCTGACAACTATCCGGGAGAAAAAAGTCATTTCTAGGAGCAAAGCTCCCACACAAAGCCTATCAGCTTAATTATTTATAATTGAATAGACTAAATATGTATTTGATTATCATCATTATATAATAGATTAGGCGCATACAAATTAATGATTTTAGCATTATTAATTTGATATTTCATTTTTATGTTTTAATTTTTAATTTGTTTATGCATTGCTAGTAGCGACATTAGGGAACCTAAGAGGATATAGTGAGGTTATTTTAATGTTCTAAATGTTCTATCGTGATGTAGTGTTAATGTTAGATGTGTATTTTAAAACAAAATGTCATGTTTCTTAGAAGTTTTATGTTATCCTCTCGGTTTCTCGAGTGGGGTGTTACACTGCACCAACACCCCCCCTATGTATAGCTTAGGTGGATGAAAACACAATGATGGGTCTCAACTACAAGGCCATGTTAGGTACCCATGCACAAAACAAACTCTCACAAACAAAGTAAAAGTGAAAACCCAGTGAGACAAAAATCTTCCCCAAAAGAGAGTAAAGAAAATAAGTTTCTCAAAATAAGTAATAACATGCAAGGAAGAAATCCCCTCGAAAATAGAAAGGATAAGAAAGAATATGCAACCTTCCCATAACTAATCAATCATACCAATGGTTGTTGATTCAAACAAGATGAACCATAATAATTGAACAATGTTCTTCTCCTAGGAAGAAACAAAACCAATGTGTATGAAGAATGTATTCCCATACTTGAAAGGAATATAAAGGAATAAAATGAAAAAAGTATGAAGTATCTAAAAACTGCTCATGTGTCTCAATGTCAATGTTGAAAGTTGTCATATTTTAAAATTAGGCATTCTCGACCACATAGATGAAGATGACAATCTAGAACCTAGTAGATATGTATGGAGAACAAGCTTCAAAGACTCAAGTATCTCCTTTGTAGATAAAGACGCCTCCTCCAAATGTTGGTCAAGAGTATCAACACTCATGTCAAACTATGGTGAATGATCGTGTGGAGAATGAACAAGAGGATCCAAAGGTTTCTTCCCAACAATAAAACAAAAATCAACTTCATCAAAGAAAAGATGAATGTCATGAATAGTTTCTCCCAAGTCTAAAATATGAGACTCCACAAATAAACCAACAATGTTTATCAAGTAGTCATCCCATAGAACTGAATATGAGAGACGATGTAAATCATATTGCTTTGAAGCACAAGTATTCATGAATGTAGCAATAAAAGTATCCTCAGAAGCAATAGCAGATTCAAAACAAGGAATGCAAGGCTCAAGAACTGGATCTAATGTGAGAATACCCAAGTTCAAGTAACTAAATCCCTCATCAATATAAGGTTTCATAATAGGAGTGTGATTAACAACCAAAAGATCAAAACCATCATCAGGCGCAAAGTCTAAATTAAGGTATATAAATGAGATGCATGATCAAACATCTCAGTAGCAATTATCTCTCTACTTTTCAAGTATTGAATGAAAACCAAATTATATGTGAATTACATAGTCTTCTGTATTCCACCATGCGTGACCTAGTAGATAGATAGAAGGTTGTTTAACAAATGAGGTGCACACAAAATATCATTAAAAGTACAAGTGTTTTTGCCTATCATAATAGGTGGCATAACATAAGGCTCAAAAGAAGAGAACATAGACTATGTAGAAACCATATGATGAGAAGCTCCAGAATCTAGGATTCATATCCTTGATTCAAAACATATAGAAGCAAAAATATATTTACCTTTAGCTGATTTAGAAGTAGGACATGCATGACCTTTTACCTTAGTAGACCCTAACTATTTTTAATGTGAAGAAGTTTACTTCGACATTTTTGAAGGTAGATCAATATTGTTATTCTTAAGAAGATGCTTCAATTCATCAATATCCTTCCTACAACAAGAATGTTTTTCATGTCTAGTCATCTTTCTTTATGCACAAGTAGAGACTTCTTCTTAGATGGATCATCATTTGAAACTGATTTACATGTTTTTTATTAGAAAAAGCAGCCAAGACAAGGGGGATAACCTGAAAGGACATAGATAGCACGAGAAGTGTAGACAACCAGTAATTGACCCTCACCCAATACCCTTTTTCAACATCAAAAACCAGAAAATAAAACTAACAGGCCCCAACTCCATCATGGAGCTGGTAACCAGCCTACACTCCATAATAGATCCCAGCATCACCTTGGAGCTGGTAACCAGTCTATACAAGTAAGAATCTAAGTACCTGACATTAAAGCAGGAAAAATAAGTAGCAATAAAGCAACAATTAAAACTAAGCCAGTAGTAAGAGTAAATCCGAATAGACCCCAGCTTCACCTTGAAGCTGGTAACCAGTCTGTGAAAGTAAATAACATAAAAGAAGAGATTACTTTTAGTATGCATGGAGTTAAGTCTAAACCCATCGTAAGACTTTGTTAGAATCACAGTAAAGCCCTCAATGGCTAGCCAATAAAAAACAAAGACAAAGCAAAGCATGGAAAAAGAGGAGGTTAATTGGGGTTTTTACCCCCATTTTCTAATAGCATCTTACGCCAATCCTACGCAAGGAATTGGAAAAGATTCTCATTCTTGTGTGCTTCCTCCTGAGAAGACCCCTTCACCATTTGCAGGAGCTGGAGAGTGGTAGCCACCAACTGCATAGCTTTCACCGTGAACCCAGCAACTTTGTTGAAGCTTTCATTCAGGTTCTTTATTTCCTCCTTGACCATCGTCAGATCCATTTTAGAAATTGAGTCCAGGGAGGAACCATGAAGATTTTTAACCACCTTCTGGATATGGGAAATTTCATTCTTGATGGCCCGAAGGATCTCAGTCGTCCTATCCTAAACCTCCGAGGATCCACTTTTGGAATTCACCTCTCCCTTGGGCTCCTTCGCCTCCACTTGAGAGTTCACAAATAGCTGGGAAGTGCTCTGCGAGTCTGCGATCTTATCTTCAGGAATATTTCCCTTGGAAAGGTCCATGATAGGCATAGTGAAGCTGGCTGAGACTTGGGGAGAATCGAGGCTTTTTTTGTCCCCACCCAGATCTTGAGGGACTTTGCCTTTTTCTTTTTCCTTGATTTTTCTTTTTTTCCCTTTTTTATTGTTTCCACTAGTGCTTCTTTTTTTAACCTCCTTCTCTAAATCTTATGTTTCCTTCTCCTCTTCAATGTACCATTTCCTAACTGCTTTCTTCTTGAAATGGGTTTTGGCAATTCTCTGGGACCTCTGTCTTTTCTTAGTATCTTCCTCATCCTCCTCTGGCTCAATGGTGATTTGGGTGCCACTCGTGGACCCAACATTAATTTTTTTTATCTCAGGTTTTGGATGAAGATGAGGGGTTAGGAGTGCCTGTCACTTCCATAGTGCCCTTAGGCATGGTATAACCCTGTAGAGACACAATTTTGGGGGGAAAAAGGTCGAGGTGGAAATTATAGAGGCGGGGGATAAGCCCTTGGTGGAGGATACAATAATTTTTCTTGGCTTTTAACTTTTCTCTAACATCTAAAACTGAGGTTTCAATAGAGTGCAAAAGGTAGAACGGAAAGGATATAGTATCATTGTACCTGAAGTGGTTGAGTCCCTGGGAAAGTGGTAGTTGTAGCATGTGTCGAAGCAGCCTTCTAGGGTAATGTACTTCATAAGAATGAGGTAAACATCATTCCATGGGCTAGGTAATTCCTCCCTTTTAAATCCTCCACGGATTGGAACCAAAATCTCAATTTTTTTGAAAAATCTCGCCTTTCCAGTGTCATCACGGCTCTTTGTAATCTTTTTCCACTTTTTTTGCTCTATGGAGAGCCCCATGGCTTGAGCAATAAATTCTTCATTAACCTCGAAGGTAATGCCATTTATAGTAACTTTGCGCTTTGACCAAGTCTTAACTAGCTGCATGGAGATTATTTCATCACACCCTCCCATAGCTTCCATGTATGGGTAAAACCCACCTTCCTTCAAATAGGTTATCACACACTATTTTTTGAGAAACCCAGCCTCAATCCTAGAGGGTTCCACCCTGACCATATCATCGCCCATATCAGAGCTACACTCATGACTAATCTCAATCTGTATCTCCACTAACATAACACCTTTCACACCACCACCAAACACTCTCCAAACCAGCGTCTTGCGGACGCTACCAACCCAGAACCAGAGGATAAAATTTTAGAGGATAAAAAACCAGAAGGGAATAAAGTCCAGCTTTTTGAAATGACAAGTACCCATCACAAGATTAGCTGAATTAATTGTAGAGTTTTCGCATATCTTGTAATGATTACTTTGCTCATAATTAATGCACCACCCAGCCCTATCCATCATGTCCAGCACATCCTGCCTCATGTTATTCTCCACGTTAGTTCAAAATTTGAAAATGCCCATACTTTTCGCTAAATTGGAGTAAATAGCCCGTCTTTCAGACTTCTAAAAATATTAAAAGCCTTTCCCATCACTTTTTGAAAATTTGAATTCTTCCCAATCCTAATGATTTTATCCGCCGCCTCATCCATCCAATCATAGTCGAGCTTGTACTTAAATATTGTTATTCTTAAGAAGATGCTTCAATTCACCAATATCCTTCCTACAATAAGAATGTTCTTCATGTCTAGTCATCTTTCTTTATGCACAAGTAGAGACTTCTTCTTAGATGGATCATCATTTGAAATTGATTTACATGTTTTTTATTAGAAAAAGTAGCCAAGACAAGGGGGATGACCCGAAAGGACATAGATAGCATGAGAAGTGTAGACAACCAGAAGACAACCAGTACAGTATAGGGGTCAAAACACCCTCACCCAATACCCTTTTTCAGCATCAAAAACTAGATAATAAAACTAACAGGCCCCAACTCCATCATAGAGCTGGTAACCAGCTTGCACTCCCTAACGGACCCCAGCATCACCTTGGAGCTAGTAAGCAGTCTATGAAAGTAAGAATCTAAGTACTTGACATTAAAGCAGGAAAAATAAGTAGCAGTAAAGCAGGAATTAAAACTAAGCCAGTAGTAAGAGTAAATCCTAATAGACCCCAGCTTCACCTTGAAGCTGGTAACTAGTCTGTGAAAGTAAAAAACATAAAAGAAGAGATTACTTTTAATATTCATGGAGTTAAGTCTAAACCCATCGTAAGAGTTCGTTAGAATCATAGTAAAGCCCTCAATGGCTAGCCAACAAAAAATAAAGACAAAGAAAAGCATGGAAAAAGAGGAGGTTAATTGGGGTTTTTACCCCCATTTTCTAATAGTAGCTTAAGCCAATCCTCCACAAGGAATTGGAAAAGCTTCTTTTTCTTGTGTGCTTCCTCCTCAGAAGACCCCTTCACCATTTGTAGGAGCTAGAGAGTGGTAGCCGCCGAGTGCATAGCTTTCACCGCGAACCCAGCAACTTTGTTGAAGCTTTCATTCATGTTCTTTATTTCCTCCTTGACCAATGTCAGATCCATTTTAGAAACCAAGTCCAGGGAGGAAGCATGAAGAGTTTTAACCTCCTTCTAGATATGGGTAATTTCATTCTCCGTGGCCCGAAGGATCTCAATCATCCTATCCTAAACCTCCGTGGATCCACTTTTGGAATTCACCTCTCCCTTGGGCTCCTCCACCTCCACCTGAGGGTTTGCAGATAGCTGGGAAGTGCTCTACGAGTCTGTGAACTTATCTTCAGGAATCTTTCCCTTGGAAAGGTCCATGATAGGCATAGTAAAGCTAGCTAAGACTTGGGGAGAATCGAGACTTTTTTCGTCCCCACCCAGATCTTGAGGGACTTTGCCTTTTTCTTTTTCCTTGATTTTGCTTTTTTCCCTTTTTTATTATTTCCACTGGTGCTGCTTTTTTAAACCTCCTTCTCTGAATCTTATGTTTCCTCCTCCTCTCCAATGTACCATTTCCTAACTGCTTTCTTCTTGAAATGGGTTTTGGCAATTCTGTGGGACCTCCATCTTTTCTCAGTATCTTCCTCATCCTCCTATGACTCAATGGTAATTTGGGTGCCACCCGTGGACCCAGCATTAATTTTTTTTATCTCAGGTTTTGGATGAAGATGATGGGTTAGGAGCACCCGTCGCTTCCATAATGCCTTTAGGCATGGTATAACCCTCTAGAGACACAATTCTGGGGGGAAAAATGGCGAGGTGGAAATTATAGAGGCAGAGGATAAGCCCTTGGTGGAGGATACAATAATTTTGCTTGGCTTTTAACTTTTCTCTAATATCTAAATCTGACGTTTCAGGAGAGTGCAAAAGGTAGAATGGGAAGGATATAGTATCATTGTACCTGAAGTGATTGAGTAGGGGAAAGTGGTAGTTATAGCATGTGTCGAAGCGGCCTTCCAGGGTAATGTACTTCATAAGAATGAGGAAAACATAATTCCATGGGCTAGGTAATTCCTCCCATTTAAATCCTCCACAGATTGGAATAGGAATCTCATTTTTTTTTGAAAAATCTCGCCTTTCTAGTGTCATCGCGGCTCTTTGTAATCTTTTTCCACTTTTTTTCCTCTGTGGAGAGCCCCGTGGACTAAGCAATAACTTCTTCGTTAACCTCAAAGGTAATGCCATTTATAGTAACTTTGCACTCTGACCAAGTCTTATCCAGTTGCATGGAGATTATTTCATCACACCCTCCCATAGCTTCCATGTATGGGTAAAACCCACCTTCCTTCAAATAGGTTATTGCGCACTAGTTTTTGAGAAACCCAGCCTCAATCCTAGAGGCTTCCACCCTCACCATATCGCCACCCATATCAGAGCTACACTTGTGATTAATCTCAATCTGTATCTCCACTGACATAACACCTTTCGCACCACCACCACTCTCCAAACCAGCGTCTTGCGGACGCTACCAACCCAGAACTAGAGGATAGAATTACAAAGGATGAAAAACCAGAAGGGAATAAATTCCAACTTTTTGAAATGACAAGTACCGGTCACAAGATTAGCCAAATTAATTGCAGAGTTTTTGTGTATCTTTTAATGATTACTATCCTCATAATTAATGCACCACCCAACCCTATCTGTCATGTCCAACGCATCTTGCCTCATGTTATTCTCCATGTCAGTTTGAAATTTGAAAATGCGCATACTTTTCTCTAAATTGGAGTAAATAGCCCGTGTTTTCAAACTTATAAAAGTATTAAAAGACTTTCCCATCACTTTTTGAAAATTTGAATTCTTCCCAATCCTAATGATTCTATCCGCCGCCTCATCCATCCAATCATAGTCGATCTTTTTCTTCATAGGTTAAGAATTTCCTTTTTCGACAAGAAAATTAGTTTGCTTGGAAAGGGAGCCCAGGTTCCTCCAACATCTGAGACCATGTTGATTGAGTCCTGTGGCTGCCAGCTTGTCAGCCACGACATTTCCCTCCCAGAAAATGTGCTGTAATTTAAACTCATCAAATTTGGGGAGAAGCGACTAGATGTCCTGCAACAGATAGGACAATTTCCAGCTAGCTTTAAAGTTTCCTTTAACCATCTCAATAATGATTTTGGAGTCCCCCTCTATAACTAGTCTTTTAACTCCCAAGGTAACTGCCACCTTTAGGCCCCATAAAAGGGCAATGATTTTTGCCATGTTATTGGACCCCATGCACTAATTTACATGTTGTTCTTGATCTGTGCATGACATTTTATTCAAGTTATTTTGGTTCATTTTAGAATGTCCTAACTCTTTTGGTCCCTTAGGATAACTAGCCAATGAGGCTTAGTTCCTTAATGGCTTAATGAGACCCATAGAAAGAAGATTCTATTATTTATGTATCAACACATCATAAAAAAGATGCAAATGAAGGATTAACACAAGCCCATCCCATAGCTATCCTGTGACTGTGAAAGCTAGAAATAAAAGATGCATATTCAAGACCAAGTTCATTCAACACAAGATAGACCCACTAAATTTTATTTTTGTCACTGTCATATTCTTTACATTGTGCTCTTAAATCATTAAAATTAGTTATGAGATTTTGGATGTCATCAAATCTCTTTGGATCAAAGCTCATCAGATTATTATCAATCTAATAGAATATAAATTTATCACTTGTACCATACAATGTTTTTAACTTTTCCCTTTATTCACATGAATTTTTAGATTTGTCAAATTGAATTATAAGATCAAGGGAAGTAAAAGTAGACGACATCCAAGAGCTTGTGTTTGTTCAAGCATACATTTTAGCTTTTCCTTATCATTTATAAATTGAACTACTTTTTATTTAACATATGGAGTGTACCTAAGTTGCATTAGTGTCTTACATGCATATTTATGTCAAGCTGCAAAATTATATGGTGTAAGCAAAGGAACCTCAGCATGATCCATCTATGTAGGAAAAGAAGAGAACAAGTAAATAGATTTTTAAAAAAAGGGCACACACTAAGAGAGATCCCCATTTTCACTCAATTAGGAATGCCCCTAAAAAAATGTTTATGACACTTTATAAATCAGTGTGTTTACAATGTTGGAGTTTTTTTCCAAAGTTTTACAATCTCTCAATATGAACTTAAATACTAAACATACAATATAATCTCAATATGAGAACCTTAAAATAGAAAAAATGTGTAGTGTGTAAAAAAAAATTTCAAAAAAAGAATCAACTCAATCTGAGGTTGTATATGAAGTTCACATATGTTCGAAGTTAAAAAAATGAGGATTGTCCTTCAGCTCTGATGATAAAACTAATTTTATGGAAAACTGAGACTCCTTGAGAAAGAATTGATTACACCATCATGAATAGTGCAAAATTTTACCCCAAATAAAAAATTCCACTAAAAATAGACTCCACAAGCTCAAGATATCATGCTCTGAAGTTTGGGTGCAAAAGTTAAAACTCCAACGGAGAGCGATGACCAAACCTCAAAAGTTAATAGGTGCCAAATTTGGCGAAGGCCATACTAAATTTGGAAATCTGCCAAGTTTGGTGAAACTACAACTACATTTGGAGATGCGACTAATCAGTATTGATGCTCTCCCAAAATTAATCATGACCAAAAAAAATTATCACTTCTCCAAACTTAGGGGCACCACAAAATATTGTGAGACTATCAAAATTATTTCAGACATTAATGGTGTGCAAAAATCTTGGCATGAAAGTTGAGATGTATGATCATAGTATGGAGCATTGTTGAATGTTTTAAAAATTAAAAATTAAAAAATTCAAACTTATTGGGGCCTAAAGCACCCTGGCCCACTAGGGACCACACTATATGTGGTACAGGGCAAAAATAGGAGTGTTGATGTGTAAGGCACACACGACCCTAAAGTTGAATGAAATTTGGAATTTTTAATATACCCATTTGAATGAAATTATCCTGCTCATATATCAGAGTCTTAATAAAAGCATCGAGTGTGGGAATCTTCCAAATTGATCCTATTGTAAGGTCGACTATATGAAAAGATGATAAAATCACATCATACTCTAGAAATAATTTTGATTGAATAATAATAATAAATTTATTTTATTGCTAGGATTTTTCAATTCTACATCCTTGCAACTGGAGTGACCTTGAACTTTGTGAAGAGGTCTTGAATATTTTCAAAACTACTCAAATCTAATGATTTAATCTCCTTTTTAAGGACGTGGCCCTACAACTCATCTTGTTCCCCAAAAGAGTCTCCATTGTACTCCAAATATGAATTGGTTTTTTGAATACTTCAATCCAAAACAAGATATTTGGAGGCATGGGTAAGTATAGGCTACCGAAGGCCTAGTTCATCCCAGTTGAAATATTTGGATCTTTTAGATATAGAATTAGAATCAACCTCTATTGTCATGACTATTAGATATAGGCCTCTAATTCTAAGTTAAAGAAACACCTCTATCTTTAATTTAAAATAGTTATATAGTGTGATAATTTGTGAGGCTAGAAATTCCATTCTTTATTTTATATCCAATCCAAAAGAGATTTTTTTTCTATTTGTATAGAGTTTATGTTGTTGTAATATTGAAAGTACTTACTCAACATTTGTAGATGTTCATCCCATATCTTACTAAAGATGTGTATGTCATCTAAGAAGATTACCAAAAAAGAATTAATGAAGGGCCTGAGAATATCATTTATCATTCTCATGAAGGTGGAAAGGGTATTTGTTAGACTGAAAGGCATCACCAATCATTCAAAAAAAACCTTTGCATTTGAATGCAGTTTTCCAAATACCCACAAGCTTGATTAATAGTTGGTGGTATCTTGACTTTAAATTAATTTTGGTGAAGAAATTAGGCCCACATAGTTTGTCTAGAAGATCATCAATTCGAGGAATTGGATATGTATTTTTCATAGTTATCTTAATTAAAGTATCGTAATCAATACATAGTATGCACATGTCATATTTCTGTTGGGCCAAAATAATTGGGCTTCCATAAGGGGATGCACTTGGATGGATATGACCCTTCAAAATTAACTCTATTCTCTTTCATTTAATCTCATCATATTCCAAAAATGATCTCCTATAAAATGGCCCATTTGGTAAGGGTACTCCTAGATCGATTTCAATTTAATACTTCACTCATCAATGTAGTGGAACCCTTGTTGGTGATGTGAAGATATTATTATATCTTGTCAACATTATATCCATCTAGTTTGATTGAGTAGAGATGGATGCTAATATACGGTTATTGTTACCAATGATTTTATTTTCCTCTTCAAACTGTATCATCAACAACACAAAATTTCCAAATTGGGTAATCAAATGTCTGCACTGTTTTGTACCAATTAATGAAATAGATTTTGTAGCAATTACGTCAGGACTTCAATACTTTCTCTCATTCAACTTTAAAATAACATTGTGTGGCCTTGATTCGTATACACCATGGTGTTGATACATATATGACTTATGAGAAAAACATCAGATATGACCTCATATTTGAATGGTTTGTTAAAATAGCATAAGAAACTATGTTGGTTTACCTGGATATCCCTTCCTTGAATTATAAAGTCCATGATGTATGCTCATGGACTAGGTTTTAATATCTTCAAGTTTAACTTCTTTACATCTTTAGTAAAGATTGGATCCTCTCACTTCAAATTTCAACTATGAAGTGTAAGGAATTTCCATTCACCCAAATCATGAATGAAATTAACCTCCTCATCTTCAACTATCAACTATGAAATGTAAGGAATTTCCATTCACCCAAATGTTAAACTTCAACAAGATAAAAGTAGCATTTTTGTTTTCAATTTGAAGATGATGTAAACTAATGAAATGTGTAAAAATGGATGAAGTTTGCGCCTATTATTTTTCAAAAAAAATTTGTACAAGATTTATATGTTTTTTTAATTTTTACTGCCTATTTTTCAATTGCTGAAAAATACTGCAAATCAGGGGAGCTAGTTCCCACCAAAAAACTGTGTAAATAAACATTTTCCCTCTAATTTAAAAATATGTTTTAGATGACATGTATAGCTAGTCCAAAAAGAGGAAAGATTGATTTCTAAAGTATATTTTCTCTGTTATAACTATTCAAAGTTAAACTTAACCGAAATTGACAATTTTCGTCTCCCACCTTATTTCCCCTAAAAAATCTACACCAATAAATATATATATATATATATATATATATATATATATATATTCTTGAAGAGTACTCTCTCCTCTAGTGTTTCATATAATTTTTAATTTTTTCTGATATGATTTACTTTTTTTTTTTGTTTTCTAAATCAATGTCTTCTCAAATGTTAAAATACCTACTTGTAGTATTTTATTATTATAATATATTAGATCTAAGGAAGAAACTGTAAAACTTATATGAGGATATTCTTGACTTTGAGCTCTACAAAAGGGTTTTTTTTTTTAAGAAAGTTGAGTTTTGATGGAGAAATTAGTGGCAAAAGTCAAAATTTCTCCAATTCTGAAAATTTTGTTGATTTGGCTGGCACATAGGATGCTAGACACGTAGTTTTGGCCAGAACTTGTTCGGCCAAACCAGTTTTGGCAAAAGCCCCCTGTATAAATTTGTGTCAATTCTTCATTGATCTAACATATTTTTCTTATATTTACCTTTGGGGTTTCTTTTGGAACTATTTTGACTGGACCCCTTTCACTCGAACCTCTCTCGCCATGTCGGTGTCGCATGGTGCCACTTGGAAGCCATGAGTGTTTGGCCTGACGATTTTTGGCCAAACCATGTCTGCCCGAAATTAGTTTTGGCCGAAACATCGCGGTTAGCCTTTAGTGTGACAGAACTTTTTGCTTTCACCTATAAATAAAACAATAAATAAATTAAAAATTTTAAAAAACCACAAAATTCGATACCCCAACTTGGTAGGGTCATAACTTTCCACTCAGTGCTTAGAATTTGAAATCACATACATCATTGGAAAGGTATAGAAAAATATAATTTAAATCCCTTAAAACCATGCCTTAGGTTATTAAATTAATTAATTGACAATGGTTCTGACTCCAAATTACACTTCAAACACCTTTGAAATTTTGATTTACTAGAACATAGAAAATACCAAAAAATTAGATATTTAGATTTTCTTATTTTCATCATTCTATAACATTTGGAATGATTTGGACGTTTCCCAACATAGTTTGGATCATCTTTAAACTGTTATGGATATTTTCTATCATGCCTTAGATAATCCTCATACTTCTCTGGACCTCTCCCAACACACACTATATCACAATCCTCAGGACCTGGTGTGGGGCATCAAAATAGTGATAGTTCTACAACTACTTTTCACTTGCATCTAGTCCATCAAGAAAGGAATCCAACCCTTAATAACATACCACATTCAACTCTCCTTAATTTTCAAGGGTTAGTTATTGAGAGCCTTGACACCTTCCTCTTTGAGTTTGATGTCTTGTGCCAAGGTTATGACTACATTATAGATGCCCATAGGCTAAATTTGTCCTAATTTCTTATAATGTTCACACTAAGGGGTTAGGAAAATATGTTAGCATTTACATATATGTTAGTAATATTAAAATATTTATTAGGTTTGTTAGGATAATATGAAAATATTTTTTTGTATGTGTATGTATATTCAAGTTGTTAAATTAACTCTAATAAAGTGGAAGTTGTCCCTATAATATAAAATTGAAGCTCCTATAAAGATGTAATATGATTGAACAAAGAGGTAAATGAGATAATAGAATTTTAATCTATGTAATATTTTTAGTCATGATTTTTTTTAAATAGGATTAGAAAATATGTTTACACACATGGTTCAAAAAAGAATCTATCATGGAATCTGAAAGAAATTGCATGAAACTAGAGCCTAGACCTAAATAAGTTTTGAAATCCATATTTCACTTATAAAATTCTATTAAAGCATCTATAAAAATTGTTATGTTTCTATCAAATAAAAAAATAAAAAGTCATTGAAGATTTTTCTAATGAAGGGGTTCACCACTTAGTGTGTTGATTAATTGGT
Source organism: Thuja plicata (assembly GCA_018584345.1). Classification (NCBI taxonomy): domain Eukaryota; kingdom Viridiplantae; phylum Streptophyta; class Pinopsida; order Cupressales; family Cupressaceae; genus Thuja; species Thuja plicata. The sequence goes on from MU223892.1 coordinate 2,482,940, forward strand.
GGTGGTGTTAATCTCCCCACCTAGGTTTAAATTTCAGCTTTGTAATAAGGTTATGAGGCCCCCTATTTGTGGCCTCATTGGTTAATAGCTCCAGGTCAAAAGTGTTTCATGTGGAGTCAGAGGGTGTGATGACCTCTTGCTTATTTTTGCCTTCTAAGAAGCTACTCACAAAATAAAAAAATTCATAAAAACTTTGATATGAACATGCATCAAAGAGATGTCAAGATAGAATGTCTCAAGAAGATGTCATGTCAAGAAATGAAATGAAATGATTGTAAATTGTGCACAAAATGGATGTAAGGAAGCTCTCTAAATGTTTGAATTAGTCAAGCATTCTAACATTGTAAGTTTTCTTTATATTCTAGTTAGTAGATGAGAACTGTATATAATTTTATCTTAATATCATATTTTTGAACACGTAATTTTTCAACATCAGATTTTGAAAGATGTGTGTGAAGAAACCCAACAACTAGATGGAAAAATATCTGTAAGGACTACAAAGTTTTGGAGACCATGTGAAGCCTTGATGCTCAGTTCACAACATTTTCCAAATCACTAATGACCATTTCCCTCTTAAACAAAAGGCTTGAAAATAACAGCATGGCATTTTTGGTACCTAAAAGAAAGATAATGTTGAACTATTTTGGGATTGTGCAGATTAATTTATGGATTGATACTCGACAAAACCAATTGAATGGAGGAGCTCTAATGCTATTATTTTTAGTTACTCATTGATTTGCCTTCTTTGTTCGGTTTCGAATTTCTTTTTCATATGCATTTGGTTGTTTTGGTTAGAGTTGGAATAAATACAACAGGACATAACTATAGTTTAGGCATTTTCCTAGCCTTTGGTTGGACATTAACATTATGGAAAAAGCAATTAATATAGTCAATTAAAACTTCAATGAATATAGTAGATAATTTTTTTTTTATTCCTTATTACATACAGGAGTATAACATGGAAGTTTAACAATGGTTGCACAATGTAAATGTACCCCGAATGCTACATATGGCATGAGAAGATGTCAAATAGAATATAATAGAAGATGTCAGAACTTTCAAAGTCTCCAAAATATTCCTCATTTTAGGATTAAGTAATACTGAGAAGGGGGGTTAATCAGTATTACAACACTTTAAACATGAACCAATTAATTTCCAACTTAACCAAATAAATGCTAAAATGAAAGGAACATAAACACACAACACATAACTCATAACACCATGAATTGTTGTTGAGGAAACCTTGGCCAAGGGAAAACCTCGGTGGGGATGGTACCCACAAATATGCACTAAAAGTATTGTGTCCCTATTAGGAGATCTAGTCCTGTTAGGAGCTGAATATTACATTAGCACATTTTCTTGTTAGAGGAATACAAAACCATCTTAAAGGTATACTGAGCACACTGCTCATACAATCAGAAACATGATTCTATTATAATGCTTTCTTAATAATTACAAGAAAATTTGTATGGCTTCGACCAGTCTAGAACACACCCACTTGGGGAGGAAGGTCTTGACAGAGTCAGCAGCTTACTATTTTCTGATTGAAAAGGTAGCTGGGGAAAGAACCCAATGAATTTCTTCACCAGAACTATCTCTGAGTCTCCCCGGCATCCCATTTTTCCTACCTCTATCATAGTTCCAGTCTTTTATGACTTACTTGTTTCACCCTCTTCATTGTTACTAGATACCACAGTGGGGCTCTTCTTTCTTGAGTTCATGATTTCCTCCAGAAACTTGTTCAAATGGATTTCCCCTTCTTCCAGAGCCTTCTCCCTTTTTTCCATCACCTTCTTTCCTTGTATCTTCTCCTTAGGGGTTTTTAGGAGATCCATCAGCCCCTCCAAGTGAGGGTATACCAAGTTTTCCTCAACATCTTCTTTAGTCACCTGGGTGTTGGATTCCCCCATCTCATTTTCTCCCAACACTGTCTCTAGATACCCTACCTCCTCAGAGCCCTCAACCTCAAATGCTTTCTATGCAGAGGAGTTAGCTTCAGTCTCCTTGTGGACATTCTGGGAAGGACCTTTCTCCATTACATTCTCCAAGAGAAAGAAAATGTATTACATTCTCCAAGAACAAGAAAATGTATTACATTATAGGTTAGGTTTCAAATCATAAGAATTTCTTACAATTTGATAAAAAAAATGAGAGAAGCCACAAGTAGGTTGGCCATGCATGTAGCATCCTCAAGATTTGAGCCACAAAGCTTCACCGATTGGGAAAATCCTTCCCAAGATCGGAAAACACAAACTGGTTGTGAAATGTGAAGAACAAAGATGTCCCACTACAAATTCAAGATATCTCAAATGCAAAGAAGTCAATCGATGTACAAACCTAGGTGAAGGTAAAACATGATGGCAAGATCACTCCATGAGGTACGCAACAACAACCGATCCAAACTGAAGGAACGTTGAAAGAAACATAGCAACAGACAAACTGAAAAAATAGAAAACAAAATATTTTTTGTTGGTCCAAGATCGCCAATCCAAGATGTTCCTGCATATATATATACACATACATATATATGTATATATATGTATATATGTATATATATATACATATATATATACATATATATACGTATATATATATATACATATATA
>MU223892.1:2485834-2514488 GCA_018584345.1 Thuja plicata
TATATATATATCCCAAAACTATATGTTTGGTCTCTTGAAATAGACCCTAATCCACTTTGATACCTCCACCTCTATGTTTTCTATGTCAATAAATATATGTTCACTTAACAAAAATTTTCATTTTGGGCCAAGGTTGCACAACGATCCTCTTTACTTTTCCCCTTTCACTACCATCCAATTCACATAATGCCATCTTGTCAACATAATAAACTCACCCTCTTGTCAAGACATCCACTCATTTCATAAACCACCTTCTAAACAGAAAACCACAAACCTATTTTTAAACTATTTAGCTTCCCATCATATTTCCTCTAGGATAATGGTCTTACATTTTAAAATTTTAGTTCTGAAAAATGTAATTGTTAACTATAATTTATTTAAAATTTTGAAATTGTACCACTACTATTGTGTCACATCAGCGTGTTGTTAAGGGTAATGCTCTTTAAATTTTCAAATTTGAGATCTGAAGTTCAGCGGCTAATCTTGAATGAGCTTCCATAATCATATCGACTAAAACTTAAAGACATACCATATTTATCTAAGCCACCCAAAAAACTCATCAAGATTTCACCCTCTTATTAGATTTCAAGAAAAATAAGTGATTTTTGCTTGATCAGGATCCTCGCCATCAATTTTCCTCAGATGAGCTATTGATTTCCTCCCCTTATTTTTGTTTAAAATTAAACCACAGTCTATCTTAATCATTGCTGATGGCGATTGCCAAAGATCCAATTTATATTTTTTTTCTTAAGATACTCTGATTCTGAAGAGCCCATACTTAACGTCCTATTTGAAAAGGGTTGTTAAAAATCTAATTCTTCCCTACTTACTTCCTTGTCTGGATTTGTAAGTTTAAACAAATCATACACAACCTCGAGCTCTATAGATATACTCTCGTCCTCTACAATGTTTTTGGTGCACAACAGAAACTCAACCTCAATGAAAATAATATACAACAAGGAAAGTGAATGAAATTCTAGGACTTCACCAAAAACACACAATTTATTTCCTTTCCCCACACGCTCAATCTATTTGACAAGCTTGCAAACTTACAATATTTATATGAAACTATAGAACCTCCTAATCCACAAAATATGGAACAAATTACTAACATTGCCAAATCACTTGTTATCTAAAATCTTATCAAACTAAAATTAAGATAAAACTATTCGGTGAGATTATCTTCTAGGATGCTAATCTTGGATGACAGATGCTTCTACATCAGACTCCCAAGGAACAAAAGACTTGTTCATGCGCTCCTATCCATGAGGTCCTCAATACTGACTCCATACTTGAATAGGTCAGAAACTATCATCCATGTGGAATCTTCAGGTGGGCACCCCTTCCATTTCACCAAGTATTCAAGATGTTCCTTACCTCTAGTTTTCATGATGACTTTTGTGTCCAAGATTGACTTAGGTTGCTTTGGTGTGGCTTTCGGCAACTGTTGTTGCCATTCGATGACCTACTCTTCAACTTTTTTAGGTTCCTAAATTGTTTGTTCCTCATCCTTATAAGGGTACAAATCTGCAACATTAAATATAGGAGAAATCCCAATGCCCTTTGGAAGCTCAATTTCATACGCATTGCTTGAGAACTTTCGTAGAACCCGACAAGGGCCAATTTTCTTTGCTTTCAACTTATTATAGTCTCTTTTTGGGATTCTTTCTTTTCTAAGATGAGCTAAAACCATATTCCCAACATTAAATTTGACTTCTTTCCTTTTCATATCAGCTCTCCTTTTGTACTTAATGGTACTTTCCTCAAGTTTCCTTTTCACTTGGTCATGCAATTCTTGGATTATATTGGCAAAAATCTTCACTATCAGCACTCCTTGTCTCCATTTTACCTAGATTTCTTAGCTCAAATACTCATCTAGGATGCATACCATACAAGATTTGAAAAGGACTCATACATGTACTTCTGTTAGGGGAATCATTATATGCAAACTTAGCTTGTGCTAGAACCAAATCTCATTGTTTTGGATGCATACTTGTTAAGCTTCGCAAGATGTTTCCAAGGCTTCTATTGACCACTTTTGTTTGACCATCAATTTGAGGATGGTAAGCCAAGCTGAAACTCAAAGTGGTGCCCAATTTATTCCATACAGTCCTCCAAAAGTATCCTACAAATTTAGTATCTCGATCAGAGACAATACTCCTAGGAAGTCCATGTAGTCTAACTATGTCCTTAAAGAACAAATTTGCAATATGAGTAGCATCACTTGTTTTTGAACATGGGATGAAATGAGCCATTTTAGAAAACCTATCAAATACTACAAATATTGAATCATGTCCTTTATGGGTTCTTGGTAGACCAAGTACCAACTCCATACTAATTGAATCCCATGGCCTATTTGGGATTGGTAGTGGTTGATACAAACTTGCATTCTGGCTACTTCCTTTGGCATTTTGGCATACTTTACACTTCTCTACAAACTTCTTAACATCATTTCCCATACTTGGCCAATAATAATGTGAACTTAATTGAGCCAGTGTCTTATTTTGTCCAAAGTGTCTTGCTAAGCTTCCACTGTGTTTCTCCTTCAATAGATTCTCTCTCATGGAACTTCTTGGAATGCAAAGCTGGTTACCTTTGAATAGTAGACCCTCCTGTATCATGTATTCCATCCAAGGACACCTATCCCTACTCAAGGGATTTAAAAATGCTTCATATGCCTCCTTGAAGTCTCTATCTTCTTCATACATCTCCTTCAAGTCATTAAATCCTAGTATGCTCACTTGAGACTCCTGCAAGATCAAACTCCTCTTGCTCAAAGAATATGCCACTTTATTAGATTGACCACTCTTATGTTTGATGAAAAAAGTAAAACTTTGAAAAAATTCAACCCATTTGAAATGTCTCTAGTTCAACTTATGTTGACTATTGATAAATTGCAAAGCATGATTGTCAGTGAACAAAAAAAATTCATTAGGCATCAGATAATGCCTCTATTTCTTTAATGCTTGTATTATGGAATAGAACTCCTGGTCATATGTTGAATATCTCTTCTTTACATCATTAAGCTTTTCACTGAAGTAAGCAATAGGCTTTCCCTCTTGACTGAAGACAACACCTATAGCAGTCCCACTAGCATCATACTCAACTTGAAAAAGCTTTGTAAAATTAGGTAAAGACAAGATAGGTTCCTGCGTAGTTTTCTTTTTAAGCATATGAAAAATTTTATTAGCAGCTTCTGTCCAATAGAATGTATTTTTATCTCCCTTAATGGTATCCACTATTGGAGCACAAATCCCACTAAAATTTCTTATGAATTTCCTATAGAAACTGGCCAACCCACGAAAAATTCTTACCTCAAAGATATTCTTAGGAGTAGGCCATTCAGTGATTGCCTTTATCTTGTCCTTGTCCATCTTTACTCTTTTTTGTGAGATGAAAAATCCCAAGTAAACCAATTTTGTCTTCAAGAAAGTACACTTTTTGAGATTGATTAGTAGCTTTTATTCATGCAATTTATCTAATACCATCCTTAAATGTCTCAAATTCTCTTCCTTTGATTGACTATATATCAGAATGTCATCCAGGTATACTATGACAAACTTACTTGTGAAATCTTTAAGCACCTCATTCATAAGGCCCATGAAAGTGCTTGGAGCATCAGTTAAGAAAAATGGCATAACTAGCCATTCATAGAGACCATGGTTTGTTTTAAAGGTTGTCTTCCACTCATCACCTTCTCTAATTCTAATCTGATGGTAGGGTAAAAGTACAAACATGTGTCACACTTTTATAAAGAAAAATGACCACAACATGCAAACTGTTCGACTTTAACGACATAAAAGGTGGCATTTGTATTTAGAATTTGAGGATGATGTAAACTAAATAAATGTGTAAAAATGGATTAATTTTATGTCTATAATTTTTTTTAAAAATTTTGAACAAGAATGTACCTAGTTTTTTAATTTTTGAAGTCCATTTTTCCATTGCTGAAAACTACTGAAAATCTGTGGTCTAGTTCCCTACAAACAATTATATGCAAATAATATATTTTTCCTCTGATTTCAAAATATGTTATAGATAAAATGTATAGCTAGTACAGAAAAGAAGAAAGATTGGTTTTTAATGTATATTTTCTCCGTTATAACTGCTCAAAGTTGAACTTATCTGAAATCGACAGTTTTCATCTCCCTCCAAATTTCCCCTATCAAATCTACACCATTCAGAAAAAACAATTACATATTCTTGAAGAGGAATCTCTCCTCTAGTTTTAAATATAATTATTTTTTTTGATATGATTTACTATTTTTTTATTTATTTGAAGCAACATATTCTCGAATGTTAAAATATCTACTTATTGTATTTTGAAATTATAATATATTAGATCTAATCAAAATATTATAAACTTTATATGACAATAATCTTTACTCTGAGCTCTACAAAAGGGTATTTTATATATTTTTTAAAAGTATCATTAAAAAGAGTAGGGGTTATTGAAACATCAATTTTATGAAATAATTTTATTTCTTTGGTAATTGGTATAAAACATGCATTTAATAGACATTTCCAATTGGAAAATTTTAACCACTTATCTAGCTTAGCTAGAATGAATCTAGCTAGACCATATGTTTGACGGAAATTATTTTTTATTTGGAAATACTCAAATTTAATTGTGCTGATAAGTGGTCCTGAAATGTGACACAACTTTGTGCTTTTACCTGGTAGCCACTTTTCTAGTCTATTTTAGAGAAATAACTAGCCCCACTTAAACAATACAATAAATCATCAATCCTTGGTAAAGGAAACCTATACCTAATGGTTATTTTGTTGATTTCTCTTAAAACTGTGCACATTTGCCAGCTTCCATCATTCTTAGGGCTCAAAACAGTTGAAACTGCACAAGGACTTAAACTTTCCTTTATCAATCCTTTCTCTTACAATTCTTGCACCTGTTTCTTTATTTCTTCATTTTCTCCCGGTGTAATCATATAGGCGGCCTTATTTGGAAGATTTTCTCCTGGAATCAAATTTATGTGATGGCTAATACTCCTTAATGGGGGTAAAACATTAGGAAGATCATTGACTACTATGTCTTTATATTCTTTCAACATATCTTGAATTTCTTCAGGAAAATAAATTATCTTTGTGCTAGTATCTTCACTTTTAAGCTTTCCTATCAAAGTGAAGTTTACCTCTTCCTTGTTAATTTGGTGTAGGAATTTCTTACCACCCATTAGTATCAGTCTAGAACTTGGGTCAGTAGCAACATGTTCCTCCTTCAAGGGTGTAAGAATGTGCTTCTTCCCATCTTTCTCAAAAGTGTAGGTATTGTTTCACCCATCATGCATAGCCTTTCTATCATATTTCCAAGGTCTTCCAAGTAAAAAATGACATACATCCATGGGAATAACATCACACACTATCCAATCTTTGTAAGTTCCTATTTGTAAATCCACTTTACACTGCTCATTAACCAAGAGTTGATGTCCTTTTTGCAACCATGATACTTTCTAAGGAGTAGGATGTGTTACCTTTTTCAAGCCTAGCTTCTCCACCATCTCTGTTGAAACTAGATTTTCTGTGATCCCTCTATCTATGATGACTTTACAACATTTTCCTCCACTCTTGCATGTTGTTTTGAATAAAAAATTTCTTTGAGGGGGTTCTATCACCTCCTTTTTGGGTTTGAGTAACACACTTTTTACCAAGAGTGATTCACCCACTTCATGCTCATCATTATAAGCAGCGGGTTCTTGTACATATTCCTCATCTTCACCCTCAACATTGTATACACTTCTTTGAATTGTGGTAGGATTTTCTGGACACTCATAAGATCTAAGGCCATATTTGTTACATTTAAAACATTTTCCAAGAAATCCTCTACCTCTACCTCTGGAATAAGGCCTTCTTCCAAAAGAGTCATTACCTTGATATGATTGTTCTTGTTGATGTGAGTTACTAGCTTCTTTTTTTTGTGCTTTCCATTGTCCTCTACGTCCTTGTGATCCTCTTTCTCTGAAACTTTGATTTTTCCCTCTTGAGCTTTCTGTCTATTTCTTGGATAATTTCTCTTCAACTTTTAGAGCATATTGGTATGCTTCCTCTATAGTTCTAGGACAAAAAAGGTTAATTTCATCTTGAATATTATCCTTCAGCCCATTGAGATATCTAGCCACTTTTTCAGCATCATCTTCAATGTGACCAGCTCTAATGGTCAACCTATAAAATTCTTCTGTGTTATCTTTAATTGACATGTCCTTTTGTCTAAGATTTTGTAATTTCTTAAAAAGACTAAGCTGGTAATCTTTGGGAAAGAATTTACCTTTTAGTTTTGCTAACATTCAGTCCCAACTATTGATCTTGGTCTTTCTTTGCTAAATCCTTTCATCTTGTACTCCATCTCACTAGAGGGATGCACGACCCTTCAATCGAGTTGCTGAAAACTTTACTTTCTTGTCATTACAAACATTTTCATATTCAAAATACTTGTTCATTGCACTGATCCAATCGATCAGCTCCTTGGTATCTAGGCTACCTTCATACATAGGCACTTTCAACCTTGGCTTGGAACCAACTCCCAGAATTGCTCTAACAATTCTTGTTTCAACTCCTTCCTCTTCTTCTTCCTCTTCTCTTTGAGGTTGCACCTCTTCATCACTAACATATCCTTTGTTAGTTCCTCTTCTTTGTGAAAGTTCCATATCTTCTAATCTTGCCTCCATGCATCTCATCCCTTCTAGAATTTCTACATAGCCAACTTTCCTTCCTGGACCTCTTCCTCTTACTCATCCTCGAACTCTTAGTGCCATATCTTAGCAAAGAAAATCTTGTCTCACACTGGCTAGGACTTCTTCACTCTCAGGTACCAATAATGGCATAGGGCTGAAGAATAATCTTCTTCTCATACAAAAAGATCAAAATTCTCTCTTCCTTACTTAACATGATGGATCATTGGAAAATAAGGATTTCAAATATACAAACAATATTAGCATTATATCTCCACAAAATGAATCCACAGAATGAACTCTTCAAACTGATTTATGGCTTTGGATTCTCCTTCCTCTTATCTTTCTAGAACATTTTACCCTTATTTAAGAACAGTAATTGCACCTTATTTGACAATTCAATTAACACCTCCCCCAAAGTATTCAAAATAATTTATAAAAAAAACACTTTCAATTTTCAGAGGATTTCCACAGTCTACCATAAAATTTAGTAGCTCTAAAAAATTGACTTAATTTACATTTGCAGCAGACATAATTCAGTAGTCATGATAGTTCAATAACCAATAAAAAGAACAGTACCAATATCAGGTTAAGTATCGTACCAATACAATATTGGACTGGCTCAAGTCTACTTGGCTATACATCTTTGTCGTCCCACCTCCTCCTTGCAGCAGCGAATTGACTTTTAATTGTCTACTGGTTTGATTGTGCTTGTGGATTTATCCTCAAAGTACTACAATAATTACAGCAGCTATGACTCCAATGCTTTCGATATCAGCATTCCATCAAATTCTCCAGGCTCTGATACCACAAATGGTGCACAGTAGAAACTCAAACTGAATGAAAATAATATACAGCAAGGAAAGTGAATGACATTCTGGGACTTTACCAAAAACACACAATTTATTTCCTTTCACAACACGCTCAATCTGTTTGACAAGCTTGCAAACTTACAATATTTATATGAAACTATAGAACCTCCTAATCCACAAAATATGGAACAAATTACTAACATTGCCAAATTCCTAGTTATCTAAAATCTTATCAAACTAAAATTAAGATAAAACTGTTCGGTGAGTTTATCTTCTAGGATTCTAATCTTGGACGACAGTTTCTTCTGCATCAATTTTCTAGCTCAATTTCACACCCATCTACAATATTAACTCCTTCAACCTTTGTCCTCTCTTTGAATTTTTTCTTTCTTTCTTAAATTATTGTTCCTATTCATCTACAAAGGTAGAAGTCCACCTAAAGCCTACTAATTTTTATCCATAATTGTCATTACTTTGGGAGTATCAACCACTATTTATTGGGATGTGAATTTTGAAATTTCCTTAGTTCAAATAGATGATTCTTGAAGTACTTGAATACTCAAATCTTCTTTACAAGATTGATTCAGTTTTCTCTGTCTAAAATCCTCCAAAATATAATCTTTATTTTTGGTCAATAAAGGTAATGATCTAGAGTCTTTCTGATTTTTTTTTTCCAGCAATCTGGTTGATTTCCTTCATCCAAACTGGGATCTTCCAAAAAAATTTGTGTGATAACTATGAGGCCCACAACTATTGTCTTTCTTTCTTGAACTTCTTAGGGGTTTGTCTCTACCTCTTTTAATCATTTTGGAGTACAAACTTCCTTCATAAACTGATATTTTGTCATCTAAATATTGTTGGGCTGATATTTTGTCATCTAAATGATACTTCTCACTCTTCTCCTTAGATTCAGCTTGTTGAACTTTGGGAAAACCTTGTTGGTAATCTACTAAAAATTTATGAGAATTATCTTTGGGCAATGCAATTTCATTCAGAGATAAAATGACAGTTAAATTTCTTTGGACTCCATCTTCTTCATGATCTTCTTCTGAGAAAACTTCATCTCCAATTAAAAAAACATAATATAGGGGATTAAAATCAACTGGAATATACTTATCTTGACTACTCCAATTATCAGGTTCTGAGAATAAATGAGACGTGCTTTTATTCTTGTTTGATGAAGTTGAAATTTTGGGCATTGTTATTTTATTTGTCAAATCTTCTCCTTCATCTTTTAAAAGATGTATTGAATCCATTCCCCATTTTGAGATATTCTTTTTAAAGAATAAAAATGAATATGTTGCTAAATATCCAACTTGAATTGCTTTAAAACAACAGAAAAAATTAAAAAAATGTTTCAACTCTCTCATTTGGCTTGAACAGGAAAAAAATGGAACAAAACTTCTTCTTTCTTATGAATAGGGATGTAAAAAGATACAGGGTAGGGAAAGAGGGGCAACAGAGTTGTAATTTCTATAGGACCCTTCTTATTAGCTTTCCCTGAAAACCATGAAAGATCTCTTGAGGTCCAAAGCGCGATGCTTTCCCCCTCTGTTCTTCCCCAAATCGAAATAACAAATTACAAATATATAAACTACAAATTACAAATTGGTCAAATACTACATTCCTCTGTCCTGGCGTTGTTTAGTAAATACTATTCTAATCAATACTATTATTAGTGTGTATTTAATTTAATTAATAGAAAACAAAATAAAAATAGTTTATATTAAAGTTGTATGATTAGATAATAGAGGTTAAAAATGTTCTTATCTTTTTAATTTATAAATCACCAACTAAATCTTGATGTTCTTGTTGAGAGCATCCTCTGGATTCCCTCATAATTTTCCCCATCTAGCTATCACAAACTTGATTAGGAGGAAAACCCCATCAAACAGCTGGCATCATAATTTTAAAAATAGCCAATTTGTTTTATCAGACCAACCAATTTGATAGTCAAGCTTTAAAACTATGAAGAAATACAATACTATAAAGAAATACAATAGGAATAAATGTTAGAGTTGGAATACAATAGGAATAACTGTCTTAAATTTGGCAATGTGCGTGATCTAAAAGATTGTAGTATTTTCAATGCTAACCGCAGATTATGTTGGTAAGCAAAGAAAACATTTTCTTGAAAACAAATTACATCACATACAACATTTTCTTGAATTTTATGATAAAAATAACACTACATACACTATATGAGGGTGGAGATCACAATGAAATTGTTACTCATTTCCACAAGGTTGCATCAATAGATAAAAAAATAAATAAATAAAATTCATTTATTTTTTTCAACATTGTTGTCTTTCCCTTAGTCAAATTCCCCACGACATAAGGAACAAGTGTTCTTAATTTTGAAAAATCTCAGAAAAAAGGACTAAGCCCAAAATATCTGCAGCTTCTTTATCACCAATTTCAAAACAATCAGAGCCCTCTGTAATTGTCTTCATTAAATTCTGATTTCGACCAAAGTCTTAAACATCATTGTATGAAATTAGATCTTCCTCCTCAATAGTAACTTGTATTGTAAAATCCTGGATAAAATAAAGTATATAAAGCCATCCAAAATGTCAACGGTTATGTATTGAGTTGTGCATTAGCTTGAAGAGATTTAAATATCCCTTCATTAAAACACCTTCTAAACCCCTCTAAAGCAACACTAATAAACCTCTGGTTCAATTGCACTTCAGCTCTGAAACAAAATGCCAATTTTGCAACATAAAAATACATGGGAAAAGCATAAATATAGAGAGGAACAATAAAACAAAGTGGGATGCCATCTCGAGCACTAATTCACCTTTTCCATGACCTTTTCTCTTCAACTTGTGCGATGTCAGCCATTGTTATTCTGCCAAAAACAATCCAATGCACTACATGAGTTTCAGCATTCAAATGTTAAGAGATGTGTAAAGCTCAAATAATTGAGATAACCCTGGGCTTCTGTAGTGTATTTATATGCTTACACACCATCCAAATATTAACTTCACTATTATTTCTAGATTAATTAACTACACTGTGAAAAAATAAGTCTTAGTGTGCGGAAAATAAGTATATTTGGTTTTTCTTTTTTTATATTTATATATGCTTTCTTGCACATGCATTTTTTTGTTTAAATATATATGTTTCCTTTTATTGTACATGCATTTCATAAAATAACTGTTAGTGTTCATATATTTTATTGAAATATATATGCTTCCTTTTAAATATAACTGTTAGTGTTCATAAAATATTTTATTGATTTGTTTTATTTTATAAATCATAAAGATATTTTTAAATCATATTTTATCAATAAAATGTTTGAGAAATTATTATTTGGTATTTCTAAAATATTCAATTATATATAGAAAATGTTAATATTAAATATTCAATTATAAAATAATATTATTAAAATATTTATTTTTTTAAATAGAATTTTTTAATGATTATATTATTATTATTATTATTATTATTTTCTCTTATTTTATTGGATCTCCTATTATAAATTATATCATATTATTCTTTTGAGTAGTTTTAAATCAAATTTTAAAGATGAAAATCATGCCACATATTACATAAGAAAAATCATAATAAAATTTTAATATAATTGCAAGCACTTAAACATATAGAATGTTGAAAAGAAACTTTAAATTTTATAAATTTAATTAATTTATAAATATAAATTTTTAATTAAAAAAATAAATAAATATAATGATAAAAATGTAGGGTTACTATTCTTTCTTATATGCACGTACCTTCTCTTCCCCAAACATAATTTTAAAAATATAGGAATAGTAAAATTTAAAGGAGATTAAGATCTTGCATCCATTAAAGAAAAACAACTTTGTAAGTTCTTATTAGCTTCTAAGGTGTACATGTTGTTGTTGTGAATGAATTTGAGAGTGCAGTGAAGAGTAGAAGGGACTAGTTATGTAGCATGAATACACAATTGACTTAGAAGAAGATTGTATACAATAGTATCGAGCATGACATGTATAGATTTGACTAGAGTTCAACAAGATCACAATCCTTTCTAATATATTGAGCAAGACTAGGTATGGATGAAAGCACAAGTTGAGAAGCAAGAGGAAAAGGAAAAAAAACCATAGGATTAGGGTGTTTATTATGTCTTGTGTTTCACATATGAGCAACTAAATTATAGTTGTGTTGTTGCATGACACTTGTTGGTTCATCTGGGCATCATTTTGTATGAGTTAATTTATAAATTTTAGGTGATAGTTAAGATGTCTAGTTGGATACTTACCACCTTTAATGTTATATTTAGTTGTGATGCCGCCCAAAATAAAAATGACTAAACGAAAGTAAGACAAAATCCAAAGATGAATAAAACTCAACACTCGCTTACCACTAAACTAACACTCATGAATAGATGAGCTAGTGAACTTAGCATAGGGAGAGGTGAGGGTTTTTTATATAGAAAAATAAAGGCATATAATTCGTAGCCCAAAATAGGTGGGATTTTTACCTACTTAGTAAATGTCAAATACATAGTTATGTGAATTCAGGAAAAGACAAAGAAATAGTTATGAGAGGTGATAAATAAGTCCAAAAGAAGGTGAGATATTCAACTACCCAAAGGTGGGTGTGAATGACATGTGCAATTCTAAAGATTAGGTCATCTGACCTCCTAACCATTCTAATCTAACCTAAGCAAGCTTAATATATGTGTAGAAAAATAAAGTAAAATAATAATGTATACCAACGCTCCCCCTTAAGTGTAGCTTAGGTGGGTGAAAATACAAGGATGAATCCTAGCTACAAGTTCATGTTATGTACCCATGTACGAAAAAAATATCACAAACAAAGAAAAGGAGAAAAACCAGTGGGACAAAACTCCTCAAAATAAAGAAAATAATTTTGTCAACAAAAGAAATAATCTCGTGCAAGGAAGAAATCCCCTCCAAAATAGAAAGAATATGAAAGACTATGTAACCTTTCAATAAGTAAGCAGTGATGTTGATGGTTGTCACTCCAAACAAGATGTAGAAGATGTAAAATGATCATCAAACAACATTCATCACCTTAGGAAGAAACAAAACCAAATGTATTTGAAGAAAATATTCCCATTCTTGAAAGGAATAGAAAGGAAGAAAATACAAAATGCATGAAATCTTTAAAAACCAAACATGTTTCTCCATGTCAATGTAAAAAGTTGTCACATTCAAATCAGGTGCACTTGGCCACACCCATAATGATGAAAATCTAAAACCTAGTAGAGATGTAAGAAGAACAAGCTTTAAAGACTCAAAAATTTGTTATACATATTGAGATGTTTTTGGCATTGTTGTCATTGGTGTCAAAACATCCATATCAGTTGCTTGGCAGTATCGATTGGTTGTTGACAATATCAGTTGGATGTCTATGGTTGTTGGTCAGACATCAAGGTTTCACAAAATAGATTTTGTACATATAGTTTTGGTGTATGATGTTGGGTGTACTTGTTTCTAAAAATATAATATGTTCAGTTGGTTAAGAAGATTTGTTGTTCTAGACATGGTGTTGACAAGGTTTTGCTGACCAGGTCCGCCAACAGTCATAAGTTGTCACCAGGTATCGGGGGTACTGGCCAACTCCGCCTGCAAAGGCTATCCGGGGAATTTAGACTCCCTGGGCCTCCAAGCACCTAGGTGTCGGGTCATGACAGTGTGGGGCTCGGTTGGGAGAAGTGACTATTTTTGAGGGGGATAGCTGGTTTCTTCAACTCATTCTCTCCGGAGATTCAATAAGGTGAGGTTCCTCCAAGCATTCTACACTTAGCAAATAAAATGAAAAAGATCCTGCAAGGTCAGAAGTACTTCATCTAACTATAGTTATGCTTAAACATTCAAAACATCAATAATGCTCTGATATACTACACTAAATACCGAGGAAATATGCAACCATTAGCTAGTATTTTATTAGTAGCGAGGGAAATGAGGTCATTAATCTACTTGACATATCAGAGCAGAAGACATAAAGAACATGAAACATAAAATACCATTAACTCAGAAGTTTGAATTCCAACAAAATCATTGCAAAGAATTCTCCCTTCTTCATACTTAACCATGACTTGGTTATATTCAGAGTACCCATCCAAGAATGACATCATTTGGGATCCATTTACTATCTGCAACACCTCATCCAATGACGGGAGAGGGTGATTATCTTTCTTGGAGGCCTTATTCAAGTTTCAAAAGTCCACGCAAAGGTAGATCTCACCGTTCTTCTTTCTCATAGGGACTAGATTGGAAACCCATGTAGTGTGCTAGATTGGGAAGATTATCCAGGCTGACAATAGTTTTTCTACCTCTTGACAAATCAGAGGCTCGACCAGTGGGTTGACTGGTCGTTGTTTTTGCTTAAAGGGCTTAGCATCAGGTTTCAGGGGAATAGTATGAGTCATAATGGATGTGTCCTATGTTTTCAAATCCTCATAACCCCATGCAATTACATCTATGTATTCTCAGAGAACTGCGAGAATCTTCTCCTTCTCTTTAGGGGAGTAGGAGGTGCCAATGTGGATCATCTTTTCTCCACCGGGCTGACCGATGTTTACCCTTTCAAACTTTCCTCCCTCAGAGGAAGATATATTTTCCTGGGCCCGAGGGTCCGAGTAGAAGATTCGTTCAAGTGAAACCATCCCCTTCGGGATGGTATTAGTAGGTAGGTCCATGATCCCATTGTCTTCGTCACCCTGCCCAATATCGTCATGGTCTCGTTCCTCCACTATCTGGTCTTCAAAGATGCCAACATTGGCCATGAAGGCTAGGATATGTTGATCATCCTCAAAAACTTGAAAGTGGGTGACATTATCTAGAATGGACAAGGTGGGGACCATCTCAACTGAAAATCTCTGGAATCATGAACCAGCCATTGGCTCAAGTGTGCTGGCAGAAATGACAAGGGCATCCGGGACATAGTTCCGTCGCCAGGGAATGAGATCAATGCCAAAGGCATCAAAATCTTTGATAAGGTTCCAAGCCTGATTGTGGTATGTGGCCAGTCTCTTGTCATGGCATGTGTATTGACTCCAGACCTGTTTGACAACCAACTCTGAATCACCCAGAGCCTGGAGGCAGGTGACACCTTTCCTTAATGCAAATAAGAGTCCAAGGACCAAAGCCTCATACTCTGTGACATTGTTTGTGTAGTTGAACTGTATTCTATAGGATGCGAGGAAGGATTTCCCTCATGGGTTGATTAATTCTACTCTAGCCCCGTAGCATTATTTGGATCGGGACCCATCGAACTTGAGGGTCCACAAATCATTGTTCGTAATTTGGGGCTGGGGAGCGAGAGTAGCCTTTGGATTGCTGTTGGGAGACTTAGGAGGAGCTTCCTCCCAAAATATTGGCGTGCAGGTAGGGTTTACCTCTAGAGGAGTTTGGATTTGAGATTCCCGGGGAGATGGCACCAAAGGAGTGCATCCCGTAGGAACACTGGGCACCAGGGAATCAGCTATACGCTCTCTATTCTAGAAGGCATCGATGTGTCAGGTAGCGACTAAAAAGAAGAGCCTACACTCGAGCTTTGAATTTTTTTGATAGTGTACTCGGCACCAAGTGCCAGACAGGAGTGTGGCAGGGGTCGTTGTGGCACCTTGAGAGTCAATCTCAACTCTCAACTTTTCCTCTAGGTCTTGGGTTCTTTGCAGCACTATGAGATCCTCCCTAGGGGTGAAAACGAATGTTAAGATTTTGAAGGGTCAGTATACCCCAGGGGAAGTCTCAGAGAAGAAGACTTCATTGACCCTCCCAACCTTGGTAAGGGCCTACTTCATCCGAGGTTCACTTTCAACCTGGATCTTGTTTGATTCTCCTTCCCAGGGGAGCCATAAGTGGGAGAAGTCGGTCAAAAAGTATCCATTCAAGGACTTAGACCAATTCTGACTTAATAACATCCCGTAAGTTTCTGGGATGTCCACCACTTAGACGTCGATTATGCTGGCTATCCTAGGGTCCTGGATAAGCTGTATCCAGATTTTCTTCAATTCCCCCACCATTTTTACGGCAGTCTTATCTAGCTGGATCATTGCACCATTAGATGGGGTGGGATGGAATCTGAGCTTCTGACAAATGGATAAGGGCATGATGTTACCCGAAGCTCTGGAGTCTACTAAGAAATTGTGTATGTTTTTGCCTTGGATATTTAGGCCTAGTAGGAAGGGAGGATCTTCATTGTTCCCCTGGAAGACGACCGTGTTAGCATCTTCAAACAAGACAGTCTTGGGTGGGTGACTGACAAATTTTGGGTTTCCCAAGAGCTTCAGAAGAGACTTCTTCTACTTGGGATAGTTTAGCAAGACCTCCATCAAGGTCATGGAGGTGGTGGTCTATTCTAACACCCTTGTAATGTCAAATCTTCCTCCTAGGAATTGGTGACTTCCCTTGGCTAGGTCTTTCACTTGGTTAGGGCTAGAACCCTTTATAGGAGCGGGTCGGTCAGTTGCGTTATCCTAGGGAGGAGGAGTATCCTTGATAGGGGGCGTAGGCATGTAAGCTGGTCCTTTACTAACCTGACTCTGATTATTTTATGGAGTCCATGGGTTGGTGAAGGTGTTAGCATCGAAGGGCGGGATAGATTCATCAAAGAATCCATGTAATTTGGATTCCTCTTCATCTTCTCTGAAAGCTCCAAAGAAGATGGTCTCACAGGTGAAGGCACTATGGCTTGACTCCTGCATGGGAGGCTCTGGAGGGGTAGCATCATGTGACTACTATCTATCTAGCTGGGAGATCATGATGACTTTTTCCAATGTGGCATAATTTACCTCATTGTGTGAACCTATGTCGTGCAATGTACACCATTTAGTCATGGGCTAAAATTCTGCGACTGGTGTGAAATGTGATGGTCCAGCACCATTTTTGTTGGCATTTTGGTTTGGAGGTGGACCTCTGGCATTCGTGTTATTGTTCCATTACTGCTGATTGGGCCTAGGCCCATTGTCTAAGTTTCTTCCCCTGGCATTGTTGTTTAGTTGGCCGGAGAAGATATTTCCCCTCTGGGAATTAGAATTCTGGGGAGCATAGGACCCCGCCTTCAGTTGACCCATGCCCACAATCAAGGTAGACAACATTCGCCAGAGGGACTCAACCTTGGCGGTCAACTGAGTATTGGTGTCACAGTGTGATAGTTGTTGTTGTTGGTTTCCTGGGAAGGCAGTAGTATTAGCCAGAGTCGAGGGTGGAAATTATCTAGTCACAGATGACTGAAAGAAAGGCACTCTGGACGATTGTGTCTGAGGCTGTTGTGCCTGCTAGTGTTGATTCCAAGGGAAAGCTTCTAGACCTGGTACTACTTGAGTCTGCACTAGATAAACATACCAGGCCTGCTAGTCTATCAGGGGTGATGGGGGATTCATTTCCATCGAGGGAGTACCCATTGCCAGATTGGGGTTATATCCCCTGGCGTACGCTATTCTACCGGGGACCATGTTGAAGGGCACGCTCTGCCCAATCCTGCCTGGAGATTCGTTGAGACCTCAAGATAATTCTAAGGCTAGGTTTTAAACCTTCACCAAAGTGTCTCGATCGCCCGTGGCGGTTGTTCTCCAAAGGAGAGTGGCAATGAAGGGGTCCATCGCATTAAGGTAAGTCTGTATGGTTACTTCTGGGGATGGAATAAAAGGGCCCATGCACCGCTTCAAGGCACGCTGGAACCGATGGTTGAATGCTACAAGAGATTCATTGGGTTCCTTCCTAATGGAGATGAACTGGCTATGGGACCAAGTTGGGTCCACATGTATGCGGAAGGTAGCCAAGAAGGCATCCTCCATGTCCTGCCAACTGTTAATGGAGTTGGCAGGGAGGTTAAGGTACCAGTTCAACTTGCCTTGCCCTAAAGACAAGGGAAACATCCAGGTCACAACATCTTCATGCTAAATTCAGTGTTGGTTCATGGCATCCTTATATGCATGTAAATTCTCTTCTACGATTTGTGAGCCTAAGTGCGTGTATCATGGGCAGATCTTCTCCGGGTGTGAGGGTAAGTCCTTGATTGTGCCCAGAAAAGTTCCCATTGGGGACCCGATATTTTTGAAATATGTAGCCATTGGGGAACTAGATTTTGGGTAGTTTGAGAATTGGTTCCCAGGATTGTCTGAGAAGTTTGGGTATTCTGAGGTACGCTAGACCCCCAAACAATAGTGGCTAGTGTGGTTTTCAGGGTTTGTTTCTTTCGAACAGGAGGCCCGAGCTCAACAAACCTTCTGGGGTTTGGGGAAGACCTAAGGGTTCTTTCAAATTTGGAAGGGGAGAAATACCCAAGCCCACTGAAGGCTTGACTCCTAAAAATATAACTCGGGGAACCCTCGGGAGGTGTAAAATTAGAATCTCGAGAGGGGGATGAGTTCATGCCCTCCTTCTAGTGCTAGTTTATGTTGATGGGGTTTTGTTGACCATGTCTGCCAACAGTCATAAGTTGTCATTGGGTACCGAGGGTACTGGACAACTCCACCTACAAAGGTTATCCAGGGAAATTAGACTCCCAACCGAGCCCCGCACCATTGTGACCCGACACCCAGGTGCTTGGAGGCCTGGGGAGTCTAATTTCCCCAGATAGCCTTTGCAGGCGGAGTTGGCTGGTACCCCCAGTACTCAGTGACAACTTATGACTATTGGCAGACCCGGTCAGCAAAACCCCGTCAACACATGGTCCTAGTTGGGGTGTTCTAGTGGCTCAAGAATTTACTTATATTTTTTGGTAAATGTGATATGAAGCATGTGTATCTTAAGTGTGACCTATATTTAGGTCTTGCAGTAATGTGGTATGAATATTTCTTCTGTATGACCTATATTTAGGTTTGGTGGGTGCATGTGACTCTTGATTTCTAGAGAGAGAGAGAGCATACAAATTTTCCTATATGTTGCATGTATGGGAAATAATGAGTACCTATTTTATACCTTACTTGATTCAAATGGATGCCAAAAAAAATATTGATGCCTAAAGATGATTGTAGGTTAATCATGTGTTAGATTGTCTCAAGATCTTTCCTACGCTTTTTGAATAGAGTCAATCGGACTCTATATGTGGAAGTTATGGCTTCCAGAGAAAAGCCTATTTTAGTTTCTTCAAAACCCGATCAGGTTATGGAGAATAAAATGCATAATTTTTACTTCTTCAAAACCCGGTCAGGTTTTGAAGTACATTTTTCTTTTCAAAACCCGATCAGGTTATTTAAAATTTAGAAACTCAATAAGTTTATGGCTTGGGAAGAGCTTTCAAAAATGACCCAAAGGCTTGGAGGCTCATTTTCCCTCCATTTTTGATCTTTTAGACATTTTTTCATCTTGTAAGATGAATTATCGACTTTATCTTCATCAGGTTTGCAATTTGTCAATAGGGTGACTCTATAATTTTCACCATAATCTCATATGACTTCTTACCTTTCTAACAATATAAATTTTTCTATTTTTGGATAACATTAGCATAGTAAACTTTAATTTTCTTTACCAGTGTCTTGATTGTCCTCACAGACATATGTCTACCATTATTTTAATAACTTTTGATATACTTAATCAAATTACAAATAAATTACATATTATTGTTCTGCATTTGATTCTATACACTTTTAAAAAAAATGTTTTCATTTTTAGTTTTTTTGATGCAAGTTATGTCCAGCGCTTGAACAGGTATGGTAATAATTATGTATTTTATTGTGATCTTAATCATCTGAGCTGAATTTAAGCCTAAACGAATAATGGTTTTGGATAATAATAAATGAATCATGAGAAGAGACATAGTGAGAAACTAAAATTTAGGAGATGGTCTTGGTAAATAATGGATTAATTAACATAGGTGATTGTTGTTTTACATGGTATACAGAGGAAGGAATACTTCTTAAACAATACTTGAAGAAGTATTATTTAAAGATTGCAACATGCATACACATTAACTTCTCATACCCCACGATTTCAATATTTAGAGTGACCCGACTCTTGTGTCACATAAACTCCTCTTTGGTAGTAGAATCACACCTTATGGCATTATAAAGCTCCTCCCTTACTTCAAACAACCACTGTTGATTTATTTTCATTAAATGTACATTTCATTTTAGACTTTGTTACGACAGCCACAATATTTTGTTCAATCTAAAAAAAAAAAAAAAGATTCTTCTTAGCCTCACCAACTATATTATTTCACCCATTTCTAGCTTCGAACACATTGACTTGGCTTCAGATAGTAAGATTTGATTTCCAACACCAAAACAAAAACCATCACCAATTCATATATTAGAGAGTTTTCGGTGCTGACAGAAACCCAAGAATTTCCTTAGACATGGTGACATAAGTAGTATTTAAGAAATTCTTTCACAAATGGTTCAATCCTTGCACCCATAGAATTCTTTTCATAGTGTTTTTTCAACTCCAATCACTTTTGAATGGACAGATCTATCATTCCCATCCACAACAGGTTGATCTGTGATGAAGACCACGATTCCTTGGCACCGTTGGTAATGAAATAATTTCACAAGGAGTTGTGATAATGTTTTTGTAATATTTCTTGGTTGGAGAGAGAGAGAGAGAGAGAGAGAGAGAGAGAGAGAGAGAGAGAGAGAGAGAGAGAGCATACTAATTTTCCTATATATTGCATGTATGGGCAATAATGAGTACCTATTTTATACCTTACTTTATTCAAATGGATCGTAGAAAAAATATTGATACCTTAAGATGATTGTAGGTTAATCATGTGTTAGATTGTCTCAAGATCTTTTCTACACTTTTTGAACATAGTCAATCGGACTCCGTATGTGGAAGTTATGGCTTCCAAAGCAAATCCTATTTTAGTTTCTTCAAAAACCGATAGGGTTATGGAGAATAAAATGCATAATTTTTACTTCTTCAAAACCTGATAAAGTTTTGAAGTGCTTTTTTATTTTAAGAACCTGATTGGGTTATTTGAAATTTAGAAACCCGGTTCGGTTATGGCTTGGGAAGAGATTTTGAAAATGACCCAAAGGCTTGGAGGCTCATTTTCCCTCCATTTTTGATCTTTTAGACATTTTTTCATCTTGTAAGATGAATTATCAACTTTATCTTCATCAGGTTTGCAATTTGTCAACATGGTAGCTCCATAATTTTCACCATAATCTCATACATCTTGTTAGCTTTCTAACCATATAAAATTTTCTATTTTTGGACAACATTAGCATAGTAAACTTTAATTTTCTTTACCAGTGTCTTGATTGTCCTCACAGACATATGTCTACCATTATTTTAATAACTTTTGATATACTTAATCAAATTAAAAATAAATTACATATTATTGTTCTACACTTGATTCTATACACTTTTTAAAAAAATGTTTTCTTTTTTGTTTTTTTTTATGCAAGTTATCCCCAGCGCATGAACAGGTACTAAATTTTCAGGATGCGATCACTTCAAAAATTCACAGAAAAAACATACTCATCGAAAAATTAGAAAAAAATACGCAAATTCTAGATCTCACTCTTACCTATAATCCTACGAAAGGGATTTAAAAAACACTGAATATAACTATATCTTTTGTACTACACATGGAAACGGCTATGTTATGTTTTTCTGAAAAAAGCAGGAACATGTTTTCGTGCATGCAACGTTTGACCCTCTTAATCTTATCGGTTTTAAAAAAAAATTAGTATTTTAGAAACTAGTTTGAGAGTAATACAATTTTTTTTTCATATATCTTGTTATTTTGAGTGCATGACCCTCAAACGCTTGTTCCAAGTTCATGTTTACCCAATTTCAAAAAAATGTGTCAACTTATACCCCCCTTTTTGGTCCACAACTTGGTGCACATACCCAAATATCCTTTTTGACAATGCCACATTCTTTACATTATGATATAAAATTATTAACCTTAGTTATGACACATTTCATATTTTCAAAGTTCTTTGGATCAAATCTCATCAAGTTAATATCAATCTGATAGCCTATAACTTCATCAATTGTAGGTCATACAATTTATTTTTTTACTTTTCCCATGTGTTTCATGTGAATATTTGCATTCTTCAATCTGAAGCATAAGATAAAGGGAAACAAAACAACAAAGGTATCCAAGAGATTTTATTTTTTCAAGCATCCATTTATCTTTTCCTTATCATCTCTAGGTTTTTTTTTCCTTCAACATATGAAGTGTACCTAGGTTGCATTATTTCATTCCATGCATATTTATGCCAAGTTGTAAAGTTATATGGTGTAAGCAAATGAACCTTGGAACAATCCATATGTGTAGGAAAAGAAGAACACAAGAAAGCATTTAAAAAACAAAACCACTAAGAGAGAGACCCCTTTTCACTCAATCAAGAATCTCAGTGCCCCCCCCCCCCCCCACCTAAAAACATTTATTATGGAACTTTATATATTAGTTCATTTAAAATGTTAAAATTTCTTTTCCAGAGTTTTACAATGTCTCTATATGGACTTAAATACTAAACATACATTATAATCTCAATATGAGAACCTCAAAATAGCACCAATATATATTTCTCAGAAAAACATATCATTTTTAAAAACATAAGCACCTTAATCGTAGATTGTATATCAAAGTTACATACATTTGTAAGTTGAAAAAATGAGGATTGTCCTCTAGATCTAATGAGAAAAATAATTTTATGGAAAACAGAGACCACTTGAGAAGGAACCAATTACACCATCCCAAATAGCACAAAATTCTTCCTGAAACAAAATTAAAAAAGTCATATGCCCAAGATATCATGCTATGACATTTGGATGCAAAATTTAAAACTCAAATGAAGAGTGACCACCACTCTTGAAAAGTCAACCAATGCCAAATTTGGCCCAGGTCCTACTAAATTTGGAAATCTACCAACTTTGGTGCAAGTGTCTCTACATTTGGAGATTTGTCCCACTGGTTTTTCTCCCTTTCTTTGTTTTTGATATTTTTTTCGTACATGGGTACATAACATGACCTTGTAGCTAGGATTCATCCTTGTATTTTCACCCACCTAAGCTACACTTAAGGAGGAGCGTTGGTGTAGGTCATTATTTTACTTTATTTTTCTACACATATATTAAGCTTGCTTAGGTTAGATTAGAGTGGTTAGGAGGACAGATGACCTAATTCTATAGAATTGCACATGTCATTCACACCCACTTTTGGGTAGTTGAATATATCACCTTCTTTTAGACTTATTTATCACCTCTCATAACTATTTCTTTATCTTTGCCTGAATTCACATAAGTATGTATTTGACATTTACTAAGTAGGTAAAAATCCCACCTATTTTGGGCTACAAATTATATGCCTTTATTTTTCTATGTAAAAATCCCTCACCTCTCCCCATGCTAAGTTCACTAGCTCATCTATTCATGAGTGTTAGTTTATTGATAAGCGAGTGTTGAGTTTTATTCATCTTTGGATTTTGTCTTACTTTCCTTTATTCATTTTTGTTTTGGGTGGCATCACAACTAAATCTAACATTAAAGGTGGTAAGTATCCAACTAGACATCTTAACTATCACCTAAAATTTATAAATTAACTCATACAAAATGATGGGATGAGCCAACAAGTGTCATGCAACAACACAACTATAATTTAGTTTCTCATATGTGAAACACAAGATATAATAAACACCCTAATCCTACGGTTTTTTCTTCTTTTCGTCTTGCTTCTCAACTTGTGCTTTCATTCATACCTAGTCTTACTCAATACATTAGAAAGGATTGTGATCTTGTTGAACTCTAGTCAAATCTATACATGTCATGCTCGATACTATTGTATACAATCTTCTTCTAAGTCAATTGTGGATTCATGCTACATAACTATTCCCTTCTACTCTTCACTGCACTTTCAAATTCATTCACAACATGTACACCTTAGAAGCCAATAAGAACTTACAAAGTTGTTTTTCTTTAATGGATGCAAAATCTTAATCTCCTTTAAATTTTACTATTCCTACATTTTTAAAATTATGTTTGGGGGAGAGAAGGTACGTGCTTATAAGAAAGAATAGTAACCCTACATTTTTATCATTATATTTATTATTTATTTTTGTCAAAAATTTATATTTATGAATTAATTAAATTTATAAAATTTAAAGTTTCTTTTCAACATTCTATATGTTTAAGTGCTTGCAATTACATGAAATTTTATTATGATTTTTCTTATGTAATATGTGGCATGATTTTCATCTTTAAAATTTGATTTAAAACTACTCAAAAGAATAATATGATATAATTTTTAATATGAGATTCAATAAGAGAAAATAATAATAATAATAATAATAATATAATCATTAAAAAATTCTATTTAAAAAATTAAATATTTTAATAATATTATTTTATAATTGAATATTTAAAATTAACATTTTCTATATATAGTTGAATATTTTAGAAATACCAAATAATAATATCTCAAACATTTTATTGATAAAATATGATTTAAAAATATATGATAATTTAAAAATATCTTTATGATTTATAAAATAAAACAAATCAATAAAATATTTTATGAACACTAACAGTTATAATTAAAAGGAAGCATATATATTTAAATAAAATATATGAACACTAACATTTATTATATGAAATGCATGTGCAATAAAAGAAAACATATATATTTAAATAAAGAAATGCACGTGCAAGAAAAAGAAAATATTCTTATTTTCCGCACACTAAGAGTTATTTTTTCACACTGTAGTTAATTAATCTAGAAATAGCAGTGAAGTTAATATTTGCACGGTGTGTAAGCATATAAATACACTACACATCTCTTAACATTTGAACGCTGAAACTCGTGCAGTGCATTGGATTGTTTTTGGAAGAATAACAATGGCTGACATAGCAAAATTTGAACAGAAAAGGTCATGGAAAAGGTGAATTATTGCTTGAGATGGCGTCTTGCTATCTTTTATTGTTCCTCTCTATGTTTATGTTTTTCTCATGTATTTTTATGTTGCAAAATTGGCATTTTGTTTCGGAGTTGAAGTGCAATTGAACGAGAGGTTTATGAGTGTTGCTTTAGAGGGGTTTAGAAAGAGTTTTAATGCAGATATATTTGTGTCTCTTCAAGCTATTGCACATCTCAATAATGGCCGAGCAGTGGTTTCAGTGCATACCCGTCGACATTTTGGATGGTTTTATATACTTTATTTTATCTAGGATTTTACAATACAAGTTATTATTGAAGAAGATCTAATTTCATACAATCTTGTTCAAGACTTTGGTCAAAACTAGAATTTAATCCAGATGACAATTACAGAGGGCTCTGATTATTCTAGAATTGGTGATAAAGAAGCTGCAGAGATTTTGGGCTTGGTTCTTTTTTCTGAGATTTTTCAAAATTAGGAACAGCAGGGATCGTGGGGAATTACAGGTCTTGTGTTTGTTCAAAAGGGTTTGTACTCCAAAATGATTAAAAGAGGTAAGGGTTTGGAAAAAAGCAAGTGACAAACAATCTCTCACTCCACAAACACAGTCTCTCAGATACTTCTCGACGCACCACACACACTACCATCCTTGCTATGGTGTAATTGGTTCTTGCTATTATTGTTCTACACTTGATTCTATACACTTTTTAAAAAAAAATATTTCATTTTTTGGTTTTTTTGATGCAAGTTATGCCCAGCGCACGAATAGGTACTAAATTTTCAGGATGCGATCACTTCAATAAATCACAGAAAAAAACATACTCATAGGAAAATTACAAAAAATACACAACTTCTACGTCTCACTCTTACCTATCATCCTATGAAAGGGATTTAAAAAATATTGAATATAACTATATCTTTTGTACCGCGCACGAAAACAACTATGTTATGTTTTTCAAAAAATCAGGAACATGTTTTCGTGCGTGCAAGGTTTGACCCTCTTAATCTTATCATTTTTTTTTTTAAATAGTATTTTAGAAACTAGATTGAGAGTACTACAATTTTTATTTTTTACACATCTTCTTATTTTGGCTGCATGACCCTCCAGCGCCTATTCCAAGTTCAGGTTTAACCGATTTCAGAAATATATAACCACTTATAACCCCTTTTTGGTGCACAACTTGGTGAACATACCCAAATGTCCTTTTTGACAATGCCACATTCTTTACATTATGATATAAAATTGTTAACCCTAGTTATGAAACATTGCATGTTGTCAAAGTTCTTTGGATCAAATCTCATCAAGTTAATATCAATCTGATAGCCTGTAACTTCATCAATTGTACCAAATAATTTATTTTTTAACTTTTCCCATGTGCTTCATGTGGATATTTGCATTCTTCATTCTGAAGCATAAGATAAAGGGAAACAAAACAACAAAGGTATCCAAGAGAATTTATTTGTTCAAGCATCCATTTAGATTTTTCTTAACATCTGTGGGTTATTTTTTTCTACAACATATGGAGTGTACCCAGGTTACATTATTTCATTCCATGCATATTTATGCCAAGTTGCAAAATTATATGGTGTAAGCAAATGAACCTTGGAACGATCCATATGTGTAGGAAAATAAGAGCACAAGAAAGCATATAAAAAAGAAAACCACTAAGAGAGAGATCCCTTTTCACTCAATCAAGAATCCCACTCCCCCCTCCCTACCCACTCCATACCCAAAAACAATTATTATGGAACTTTATATATTAGTGCATTTAAAATGTCAGATATTCTTTTCCAGATATTTACAATGTCTCTATATGGACTTAAATACTAAACATCCATTATAATCTCAATATGAGAACCTCAAAATAGCACCAATATATATTTCTCAGAAAAACATATCATTTTTAAAGTAGAAGCACCTTAATCGTAGATTGTATATGAAAGTTACATACATTTGTAAATTGAAAAAATAAGGATTGTCCTCTAGATATAATGAGAAAAATAATTTTATGAGAAACAGAGACCACTTGAGAAAGAACCAATCACACCATCCCAAATAGCACAAAATTCTACCTGAAAAAAAAAAAAAAAAAGTCATATGCCCAAGATATCATGCTATGACATTTGGGTGCAAAATTTAAAACTCAAACGAAGAGCGACCACCACTCTTGAAAAGTCAACCAATGCCAAATTTGGCCGAGGTCCTACTAAATTTGGAAATCTACCAACTTTGGTGAAAGTTTTGCTACATTTGGAGATACTACCAATAATTTTTGATGCTCCAATAGAATTAATCACATGACCAACAAAAAAGTAGAACTTCTCCAAATTTAGGGGCACCACCAAATATAGAGAGATAGTTAAAATTCTTTTAGACCTTGCTTGTTTTCCAAAATTTTGGCACGAGAGCCAAGGTGTAAAATCACAGTATGGGGCACTTTGGAATTTTTTGAAAATTTAAAAAATAAAAAATATGAACTTATTGGGGGTCAGGCATAATTTTAATGGCAAATATCTCAAGTCAGAAACCTGGAGGATTTGATGAATAATATGTGTATATCATGTGTGTCATGTCGCCCAAACTTTATAAATATTGGGTCGAATGCATGGGCCCATCACCTATCAATTTATGTAATATAATCCTTTTCTTTAACAATATAGCTAATCGAATCTAATTTTTCAAGACGGTAAATTAAAATTTTCCCTACAATTTCCAGTGCTTGTCATAATCGACGACCTATATTTTCCAATGGTGTTATAAAGATATATTTAGAGGAGGCCCCAAATTTGCCTAAAATTTGTGGATGTGTGTCTCAAACCAACCCCATTTTCACCATCTCTATTAATCATAGAAAATTATTGGATGACCCATAATCACCTCAAATATTACATAAGATGTGTTATAATTATGCGGGATTTGCCAAATATTTCTATACCTAATAGCATATAAGATTCCTGTCAAATTCGCTAGAAATAATTGGTATAAATACATTCATAGATCACTGTTATTGTACACAATTTAGTTTGGTTGGTTCTAATATCTCAATTCTAATCGATAGTGAAGTTTCAGACTGCTGAGTGTATTGGTGACTGGAATTGAGGAAGAGGTATGTTATTAATTTTTGAACTGTACTTAATATAATATTATTTTGAATTTACCTAAGGTTTCACCTCTATTTGTCTATGACTCTACAATTTTGATTTTATTCTTATTTTTAGTACTTAAAAAGAACATTGTATGCCAAACATCACAAACCTCACATTTCCAAATTGGTGCTTAAAATTGACGTGGTGGTTAAAGAAATGAACAAAGGTGTGAGGCCTCACCCCAAACCCCATCGTAGTTTTCCAATTTTCTACTTATGATAGATTTAGCATATGATACTTTTCTTTTGATGCACTATAGACATTATGGACTTTATGCTTTATGCCATGGATTTGATTATTTTTGATGTATGGACACATGATGCTTTATGATGCACCTTATGGACTATATTATGTTTTCTATTATGAACCTTTATTCTGAGACTATTGATTTGGAAACTCATTATGATTATGTTATGGTTATTGATGAGATTTGGATTTATTTGATTTAAATGTTGAATTTCAATTTATTGCAATGTGAATTTTACCTTATGATAAATTCTTAAAATGAGAATTATGTAATCTTGTGATCTTGTGATCTTTAGTATTATAACTTAGTATAATGATGATGTCCTTATATTCTGAATATTGCTTACCTCTTTATGATGTATATTTATTTTCTTGGACTATTGATATTTGAATTGAGTGTGCAAGTAAGAAACCATGGTATTTTATTCGGGAAACCAAACAAAGGGAATTGTGAACTCAGTTTGAGCCAAGGTTGCATCTAATGAAAGATAAGACCTCATTGTTTCATAATTTTATTCGTAAATGTATGTGGATGAGTGTGGTAGTATAATATTTTAATGTATTTCTAAATTCCTTGTGAGTTTTGCCTAAGTGGATATGACATGGCCTAGTGATGTGTAAATTTTGTGTGTGTCATTTGACACTTGTGTTTTGTACCTAAGGTCGTGACATGTCAGCTTGGGAATGGTTGTCCGCCTATCTAGATTAGTACATTGGTGAGTCCCCATATGCATACCTTGGGTTGGGAGATGGGAGTGTGGTCACCTCTTTGAAATTTCGAAATTACTCTTAAAGTGGACTTTTAGAGGGGTTGTGGAGTGTCCATGGGTGTTTTGGGGTCATTTTTAGGTAGCCCACTTGTTATACCAATAGTTAAGGGCCTTTTTAAACCTAGGATAGCCCCTATTTGACCATGTGACCCTTCCAAAAAGTTTATTTCCCAAGTTGGACGAAAATCAACTCTTG
The DNA here is from genome assembly GCA_018584345.1 of Thuja plicata. NCBI lineage: Eukaryota > Viridiplantae > Streptophyta > Pinopsida > Cupressales > Cupressaceae > Thuja > Thuja plicata. Next base: position 2,514,475 of record MU223892.1, read on the forward strand.
TGAGGCTTGACTTG
>MU223892.1:2516710-2532375 GCA_018584345.1 Thuja plicata
TATATATATATATATATATATGAATATATACATATTCAAGTTTTATTATGCATCCATCCTCCATTGTTGACTTGCACCAAAATATAAGGGGGCTAAAATTACTAGGGTTTGGAGGAGAGAAATTTTGTAGGTGGGAGAATAACAAATTATTCTTTTGGTCACTTCATATCTTACCCTAACCCTAATTTCTAATTAGGGTTAGGGATTTCTTTTTGAGATGTAAAGAGGGGGAAACTTTTTTTCTCCCTCTAAGATAGTACAATTTATTTTATTTTGTCTCTTTTATAGGAAGTTATATTCCCTTGCTAGGTGTGTATTAAGTAAATTAGTTAAGTTATTATTTAAATAGGTTAATTCTTTTAGTGATTGTAAAGATGAGTTGGGTAAGTAAAATAATTGATGAATATTAAGTCAATGATAGGGAAACGTAAGTTATTAAAATTAATTTTCTCTCTAATATTGATAGACTAATGTATGACAAATTTATGGGATGAATTGCGTTATTGTTATCTAATTAACTTCTAGAAGGATTTAGTAATTTAAAATATCATGGACCTTTGAACGGTTTAGGCTTTGTCAGTTAACTGCGATTTTAATCCTTTAACCGTTTACCTAATCTTTAAAACGTTTAAGTTAGGAGAATATTTTCAAAAAAAATTATATCAGACCTGTTATAGTAATACGAAAATTAGATAAATTAATATTGAAACTTTTAGGTGGAAAATCTAATTAAAATTTTTAAATAAATCTCAGGGGCTCTTAATGTTATTTTTATGTGGTCAATAAATGTGGTCAGTATACTGACTATTATAAAAATAATATTATGGAAGTGTCCTTCCCTAGAGGGTTAATTAAACACAAAGTTTATTAAGTCTATAACATACCCAGTCTTTCGAATGACCCTAAAGACGGAGAACAGGGTGTTTCTCTTTCTTTCTTCACATCATCAAACTCTATTAATCAATAATTGGGATGACATGTAAAATTAAATAACGTCACCTTGTGCATCTAAAAACTTTAGAAGATGTCTAGGGTTAAGGGAGGTTGACGCTTATTCATGATTCCCCTTAGACGCTCTTGTTAATAATATTAGTATTGAATTTCACCTTTCAAAAAAAAAAAATTGTTGCAATTTTGGGTGCGAAATTTTGGGCATGACAAAAGGAAAACAATATTTCAATTTGGTGCATTAAAAATTGGACAAGAAAACATCACCTCCTTTGGGCTTTAAAAATTGAACACTTGTTCTTGTATGGGTGATTTAGCTTAGTTCATATTTCAATCTTTGGGGTTTAAACGATTAACCTTAATTCTTGAGTCCTTTGTGCGCTTGCACAAATCTGTTAGATTAAAAACCTTTATACTTTTTAGAAAGGTATGTCTAGGGAATAGGCTTCTTCCTTGGAGAATGACATTAAACTGGTAATCCTTTTGATCAGTATATAAACAAGATGCAAACCAAAGTTCCATTTTATATCTAGCCCAGCTCGGGCGAGGTGTGTTGATGATAGTCTAGATCGGGTGAATATCCTTAAGTAGCCAGTATGATCAACTAGGCTCTTAAGTGAGTCACCCATGTACAAACTGATTGGATAGACACCACAGACCCTACTACAACTTTGTTAAAATAGAGGCCAACCCGATTCACCTCTGAACAAATGCCTTATTATAGTGCAAGGGTTTGCAGACTTTCCCCCCAAGATTCCCAACATATGTGTTCCAAGGTATGGTGTTAGTAAAAGAGATCTTCACTAGCACAGCAACAATATCTAGCAACAGCAAAAACACGGGCACCTATGTCATTGAACTTTGTGTCCTAGTAGTGTGACACTTGCTATGTTAGCTAACAAACATTCAAGCACTGGGCCTATAACATTGTATTTTGAAGCCAATTTGACTTAGATTAATCTGATTGTCTTTGTCTAGACCTCGTGAAAACATTTGCAACTTGAAAAGTTGTATAACATACACATTTTAGTCTTGGTTCTTCAAAACACATTGTCTATTGTGTTTGTCATTTGATCAGTTTCCAAAATGCAAAACAAACATCAAAATTGTCAAAACAAGTCCAACGTGTTAAAGTCTAGGCTGTGAACTCAAACCTATTCTACAAAATAGAATCTTTGTTCCAGAAGTTAATTTTATCAAACATATAAGCCAATTTGAGATTTTTTTCTAGACTATCTCCCCTTTACCACAATTTCTCACATCTTGTTGCAATTGATGACGTCATGTCATAATCGATCTTTATTGTCACAATTGACCATTTTGTTTTCGCAATTGGTGATAGTTTACCACAATCGACCTATCACTTTACCACAATCGGTGGAAGTTTGCAGCACTTAACCAGAGGCTCTGAAACACCTATTTTTACCTAAAAACCTTGGTAAGATTCCCAATTTTTTTTTAAAAGATAAGTGTATATCCCAGAACAACGCAGAGAACATTGTGTGAATCTCTAAACATTAAAGATCATCCATTCTTTGAAAGCACGATTATTGTCTAAACACTATTAGTTAAAAAGTTCATACTTGATTATCTTGGTCCCGTTATCTCAAAAATCATCAAAATCTCTATCAATGAATTTGTCCAAGGCAATACTCAAAGAATCCTATTCTTACATCACCAAGTCTTTGAGATCAAGATAAATCAACATCTATCCCTATAATTACTCTTTTCCAAACATAACTTAGACTCTCCTAGAAAGGTTATCCTTTTTTGTTTCCTTTATATCACTTGTTTTAGTCAAACAATCTGGACAACACTATGTCTCACACACCTTATGGAGGACCTTACACTAGGTTGAAGGTTAAGACTCAAACATGTTTCTCCCTCTCCATTTGATTGAAAATGCCCACAAAAATGAAAGCTTCCAACTTAAATAAAGACATGCAATATCATAAATTAGGTTTAGTTTCCAACTAATTCCAAAAAGACTTAAGATTTTTTGGAAAAAAACAAGGTAAGTTGCTATTTTCCATTGCCGGAAAAGAAAAACTATCCGAGAAGAAGGCTAACAACTATCTAGGAGTAAAAAGTCATTTCTAGGAGCAAAGCTCCCACACAAAGTCTATCGGCTTAATTATTTATAATTGAATATACTAAATATGTATTTGATTATCATCATTATATAATAGATTAGGTGCATACAAATTAATGAGTTTAGCATTATTAATTTGATATTTCCATTTTATGTTTTAATTTTTAATTTGTTTATGCATTGCTAGTAGCGACGTCAGGGAACCTAAGAGGATATAGTGAGGTTATTTTAATGTTCTAAATGTTCTATCATGATGTAGTGTTAATGCTAGATGTATATTTTAAAACAGAATGTCATGTTTCTTAGAAGTTTTATGTTATCCTCTCGGGTTCTTGGGCAGGGTGTTACACTACACCAACACCCCCCTTAAGTATAGCTTAGGTGGATGAAAACATAATGATGGGTCTCGACTACAAGGCCATGCTAGGTACCCATGTAAAAAACAAACTCTCACAAACAAAGTAAAAGTGAAAACCCAGTGAGACAAAACTCTTCCAGGGAGGAAGCATGAAGAGATTTAACCTACTTTTGGATATGGGAAATTTCATTCTCCATGGCCTGAAGGCTCTTAGTCATCCTATCCTTAACCTCTAGGGATCCCCTTTTGGAATTCACCTCTCCCTTGGGTTCCTCTGCCTCCACTTGAGGGCTCGCAGACAGTTGGGAAGTGGTCTACGAGTCCGCAAACTTATCTTCAGGAATCTTTCCCTTGGAAAGGTCCATGATAGGCATAGTGAAGCTGGCTAAGACTTGGGGAGAATTGAGGCTTTTTTTGTCCCCACCTAGATCTTGAGGGACTTTGCCTTTTTCTTTTTCCTTGATTTTTCTTTTTTCCCTTTTTTATTGTTTCCACTAGTGCTACTTTTTTTAACCTCCTTCTCTGAATCTTATGTTTCCTCCTCCTCTCCAATGTACCATTTCCTAACCACTTTCTTCTTGAAATGGGTTTTGGCAATTTTGTGGGACCTCCATCTTTTCTCAGTATCTTCCTCATCCTCCTCCGACTGAATGGTGATTTGGGTGTCACCCATGAACCCAGCATTATTTTTTTATCTGGGGTTTTGGATGAAGATGAGGGGTTAGGAGTGCCTGTCACTTCCATAGTTCCCTTAGGCATGGTATAACCCTGTAGAGACACAATTTTGGGGTGAAAAAGGGCGAGGTGGAAATTATAGAGGCAGAGGATAAGCCCTTGGTGGAGGATACAATAATTTTTCTTGGATTTTAACTTTTCTCTAACATCTAAAACTGAGGTTTCAAGAGAGTGTAAAAGGTAGAACGGGAAGGATATAGTATCATTGTACCTGAAGTGATTGAGTAGGGGAAAGTGGTAGTTGTAGCATGTGTCAAAGCTGCCTTCTAGGGTAATGTACTTCATAAGAATGAGGCAAACATCATTCCATGGGCTAGGTAATTCCTCCCTTTTAAATCCTCCACGGATTGGAACTGAAATCTCAGTTTTTTTGAAAAACTTTGGCCTTTCCAGTGTCATCGCGGCTCTTTGTAATCTTTTTCCACTTTTTTCCCTCTGTGGAGAGCCCCGTGGACTGAGCAATAACTTCTTCATTAAACTCAAAGGTAATTCCATTTATATTAACTTTGCACTCTGACCAAGTCTTAACCAGCTGCATGGATATTATTTCATCACACCCTCCCATAGCTTCCATGTATGGATAAAACCCACCTTCCTTCAAATAGGTTATCACGCACTAGTTTTTGAGAAACCCAGCCTCAATCCTAGAGGGTTCCACCCTCACCATATCACCACCCATATCATAGATACACTCATGATTAATCTCAATCTGTATCTCAACCGACATAACACCTTTCGCACCACCACCAAACACTCTCCAAACCAGCATCTTGCGGACGCTACCAACCCAAAACTAGAGGATAGAATTACAGAGGACGAAAAACTAGAAGGGAATAAAGTCCAGCTTTTTGAAATGACAAGTACCGGTCACAAGATTAGCTAGATAAATTGTAGAGTTTTCACGTATCTTTTAATGATTAATTTCCTCGTAATTAATGCACCACCCAGCCCTATCTGTCATGTCCAGCACATCCTGCCTCATGTTATTCTCCATGTCAGTTTGAAATTTGAAAATGCGCATACTTTTCGCTAAATTGGAGTAAATAGCCTGTCTTTTCAGACTTCTAAAAATATTAGAAGCCTTTCCCATCACTTTTTGAAAATTTGAATTCTACCCAATCCTAATGATTCTATCCACTACCTCATCCATTCAATCATAGTCGAGCTTGTTCTTCATAGGTTAAGAATTTTCTTTTTTGACAAGAAAAGTAGTTTGTTGGGAAAGGGAGCCTAGGTTCCTCCAGCATCTAAGACCATGTTGATTGAGCCCCATGGCTACCAGCTTGTCAGCCACGGCATTTCCCTCTTGGAAAATGTGTTTTAATTTAAACTCATCAAATCTGGGGAGAAGCGACCAGATGTCCTGCAGCAGATAGGACAATTTTCAACCAGCTTTAAAATTTCCTTTAACCATCTCAATAATGATTTTGGAGTCCCCCTCTATAACTAGTCTTTTAACTCCCAAGGTAACCACCACCTTTAGGCCCTATAAAAGGGAAAATATTTCTACCATGTTATCGGACCCCATGCACTGATTTACATGTTGTTCTTGATCTGTGCATGACATTTTATTCAAGTTATTTTGGTTCATTTTAGAATTTCCTAACTCTTTTGGTCCCTTAGGCTAACTAGACAATGAGGCTTAGTTCCTTAATGGCTTAATGACACCCATAGAGAGAAGATTATATTGTTTATGTATCAACATCTCATAAAAAAGATGCAAATGAAGGCTTAACACAAGCCCATCCCATAGCCATCATGTGACTGTGAAAGCTAGAAATAAAAGATGCATATTCAAGACCAAGTTCAGTCAGTACAAGATAGACCCACTAAATTTTGTTTTTGTCACTATTACATTCTTTACATTGTGCTCTTAAATCATTAAAATTAGTTATGAGATTTTGGATTTCATCAAATCTCTTTGGATCAAAGCTCATCAAATTATTATCAATCTAATAGAATATAAATTTATCACTTGTAGCATACAATGTTTTTAACTTTTCCCTTTATTCACATGAATTTTTACATTTGTCAAATTGAATTATAAGATCAAGGGAAGTAAAAGTAGATGACATCCAAGAGCTTTTGTTTGTTCAAGCATCCATTTTAGCTTTTCCTTATCATTTATAAATTGAACTACTTTTTATTTAACGTATGGAGTGTACCTAAGTTTTGTTAGTGTCTTCCATGCATATTTATGTCAAGATGCAAAATTATATGGTGTAAGCAAAGGAACCTCAGCATGATCCATCTGTGTGCCAAACCTCAAAATTTAATAGGTGCCAAATTTGGCGAAGGCCATACTAAATTTGGAAATCTGCCAAGTTTGGTGAAACTACAACTACATTTGGAGATGCTACTAATCAGTATTGATGCTCTCCCAAAATAAATCATGACCAAAAAAAATTATCACTTCTCCAAACTTAGGGGCACCACAAAATATTGTGAGACTATCAAAATTATTTCAGACATTAATGGTCTGCAAAAGTCTTGGCATGAAAGTTGAGATGTATGATCATAGTATGGAGCATTGTTGAATGTTTTAAAAATTAAAAATTAAGAAAATTCAAACTTATTGGGGCCTAAAGCACCCTGGCCCCACTGGGGACCACACTATATGTGGTACAAGGAAAAAATAGGAGTGTTGATGTGTAAGGCTTACACGACCCTAAAGTTGAATGAAATTTGGAATTTTTAATATACCCATTTGAATGAAATTATCCTGCTCATATATCAAAGTCTTAATAAAAGCATCGAGTGTGGGATTCTTCCAAATTGATCCGATTGTAAGGTCGACTATATGGAAAGATGATAAAATCACATCATACTGTAGAAATAATTTTGATTGAATAATAAGAATAATTTTATTTTATTGCTAGGATTTTTCAATTCTACATCCTTGCAATTGGAGACACCTTGAACTTTGTGAAGAGGTCTTGAATATTTTCAAAACTACTCAAATCTAATAATTTAATCTCCTTTTTAAGGATGTGGCCCTACAACTCATCTTGTTCCCCAAAAGAGTCTCCATTGTAGTCCAAATATGAATTGGTTTTGTGAATACTTCAATCCAAAATAGGATATTTGGAGGCATGGATAGGTATAGGCTACCGAAGGCCTAGTTCATCCCAGTTGAAATATTTGGATCTTTTAGATATAGAATTAGAATCAACCTCTATTGTCATGACTATTAGATATAGGCCTCTAATTCTAAGTTAAAGAAAAACCTCTATCTTTAATTTAAAATAGAGTATATGGTGTGATAATTTGTGAGGCTAGAAATTCCATTCTTTATTTTATATCCAATCCAAAAGAGAAATTTTTTCTATTTGTACAGAGTTTATGTTGTTGTAATATTGAAAGTACTTACTCAACATTTGTAGATGTTCATCCCATATCTTACTAAAGATGTGTATGTCATCTAAGTAGATTACCAAAAAGGAATTAATGAAGGGCCTGAGAATATCATTTATCATTCTCATGAAGGTGGAAAGGGTATTTGTTAGACTAAAAGGCATCCCCAATCATTCAAAAAAAACCTTTGCATTTGAATGCAGTTTTCCAAATACCCACAAGCTTGATTAATAGTTGGTGGTATCTTGACCTTAAATTAATTTTGGTGAAGAAATTAGGCCCACATAGTTTATCTAGAAGATCATCAATTCGAGGAATTGGATCTGTATTTTTCATAGTTATCTTAATTAAAGTATCGTAATCAATACACAGTATGCACATGTCATCTTTCTGTTGGGCCAAAATAATTGGGCTTCCACAAGGGGATGCACTTGGATGGATATGACCCTTCAAAATTAACTCTATTCTCTTTCATTTAATCTCATCATATTCCAAAAATGATCTCCTATACAATGGCCCATTTGGTAAGGGTATTCCTAGATCTATTTCAATTTAATACTTCACTCATCAATGTAGTGGAACCCTTGTTGGTGATGTGAAGATATTCTTATATCTTGTCAACATTTTATCCATCTATTTTGATTGAGTAGAGATGGATGCTAATATACGGTTATTGTTACCAATGATTTTATTTTCCTCTTCAAACTGTATCATCAACAACACAAAATTTCCAAATTGGGTAATCAAATGTCTGCACTATTTTGTACCAATTAATGAAATAGATTTTGTAGTAATTACCTCAGGAATTCAATACTTTCTCTCATTCAACTTTAAAATAACATTGTGTGGTCTTGATTTGTATACACTCATATGACGATATTCTTGACTTTGAGCTCTACAAAAGGGTATTTCTATTTTTAAGAAAGTTGAGTTTTGATGGAGAAATTAGTGGAAAAAGTTAAAATTTCTCCAATTCTAAAATTTTTGTTGATTTGGCTGCCACATAGGATGCCAGACAAGTAGTTTCAGCCAGAACTTGTTCGGCCAAACCAGTTTCGGTGGAACCCCCCTGTATAAATTTGTGTCAATTCTTCCTTGATCTAACATATTTTTCTTATATTTACCTTTGGGATTTCTTCCGAAACTAGTTTGACTGGACCCCTTTCAGTCGAACCTCTCTTGCCACGTTGGTGTCACATGGTGCCACTTGGCAACCATGAGTGTTTAGCCTGACCAGTTTTGGCCAAACCATGTCTGCCTAAAATTAGTTTCGGCTGAAACATCACGGTTAGTGTTTAGTGTGACAGAACTTTTTTCTTTCACCCGTAAATAAAACAAAAAAAAAATTAAGAATTTAAAAAAACTACAAAATTCAATTCCCCAACTTGGCAGGGTCATAACTTTCTACTTAGTGCTTAGAATTTGAAATCACATACATCATTGGAAAGGAATTGAAAAATCTAATTTAAATCACTTAAAACCATGCCTTAGGTTATTAAATTAATTAACTGACAATGGTTCTGACCCCAAATTACACATCAAACATCTTTGAAAATTTGATTTACTATAACATAGAAAATACCAAAAAATTAGCTATTTTGATTTTCTTATTTTCATCATTCTATAAAATTTGGAATGATTTGGACCTTTCCCAACATAGTTTAGATCATCTTCAAACTATTATGGATATTTTCTATCATGCCTTGGATAATCCTCATACTGCTCTGGACCTCTCCCAACACACGCTATATCACAATCCTCAGGACCTGGTGTGGGGCATCAAAATAGTGATAGTTCTACAACTACTTTTCACTTGCGTCTAGTCCATCAAGAAAGGAATCCAACCCTTAATAACATACCACATTCAACTCTCCTTAATTTTTAAGGGTTAGTTATTGAGAGCCCTGACACCTTCCTCTTTGAGTTCGATGTCTTGTGCCAAGGTTATGACTACATTATAGATGCCCATAGGCTAAATTTGTACTAATTTCTTATAATGTTCACACTAAGGGGTTATGAAAATATGTTAGCATTCACATATATGTTAGTAATATTAAAATATTTATTAGGTTTGTAAGGATGATATGAAAATATGTTTTTGTATGTGTATGTTTATTCAAGCTATTAAATCAACTCTAATAAAGTGGAAGTTGTCCCTATAATATAAAATTGAAGCTCCTATAAAGATGTAATATGCTTGAACAAAGAGGTAAATCAGATAATAGAATTTTATTCTATGTAATATTTTTAGTCATGATTTTTTTTAAATAGGATTAGAAAATATGTTTACACACATGGTTCAAAAAAGAATCTATCATGGAATCTAAAAGAAATTGCATCAAACTAGAGTCTAGACCTAAATAAGTTTTGAAATCCATATTTCACTTATAAAATTCTATTAAAGCATCTGTAAAAATTGTTATGTTTCTATCAAATAAAAAAATACAAAGTCGTTGAATATTTTTGTAATGAAGGGGTTCACCACTTAGTGTGTTGATTAATTGGTGGTGGTGTTAATCTCCCCACCCAGGTTCAAATTGTAGCTTTGTAATAAGGTTATGAGGCCCCCTATTTGTGGACTCATTGGTTCATAGCTCCAGGTCAAAAGTGTTTCATGTGGAGTCAGAGGGTGTGATGACCTCTTGCTTATTTTTTCCTTCTAAGAAGCTACTCACAAAATTAAAAATTCATAAAAACTTTGACAACATCAACATCCTCCCTAGAAGATTTGCAAACAAGATATGAACATGCATCAAAGAGATGTCATGATAGAATGTCTCAAGAAGATGTGATGTCAAGAAATGAAACGAAATGATTGTAAATTGTGCACAAAATGGATTTTGTAAGGAAGCTCTCTAAATGTTTGAATTAATCAAGAATTCTAACATTGTAAGTTTTCTTTATAGTCTAGTTAGTAGATGAGAGTTGTATATACTTTTATATTAATATCATTTTTTTAAACACGTAATTTTTGGGCATCATATTTTGAAAGATATGTGTGAAGCAACCCAACAACTAGATGGAAAAATATCTGTAAGGACTACAAATTTTCAGAGACCATGTGAAGCCTTAATGCTAAGTTCACAACTTTTTCCAATTCACTAATGACCATTGCCCTCTTAAACAAAAGGCTTGAAAATAACAGCATGGTATTTTTGGTAACTAAAACAAAGATAATATTGAACTATTTTGGGATTGTGTAGATTAATTTATGGAGTGATACTCGACAAAAATAGTTAAATGGAGGAGCTCTAACGCTATTATTTTTAGTTACTCGTTGATTTGCCTTCTTTGTTTGGTTTCAAATTTCTTTTTACATATGCATTTGGTTGTTTTGGTTAGAGTTGGAATAAATACAACAGGACATAACTGTAGTTTAGGCATTTTCCTAGCCTCTGGTTGGACATTAACATTGTGGAAAAAGCAATTAATAGATTCAATTAAAAATTTATTGAATATAGTGGATAATTGTTTTTTTATTCCTTATTATATACAGGAGTATAACTTGGAAGTTTAACAATGGCTGCACAATGGAAATATACCCCGAATGCTACATATGGCATGAGAAGATGTCAAATAGAATATAATAGAAGATGTCAGAACTTTCAAAGTCTCCAAAATGTTCCTCATGTTAGGATTAAGTAATATTGAGAAGAGGGGTGAATCAGTATTACAACACTTTAAACATGAACCAATTAATTTCCAACTTAACCAAATAAATGCTAAAATGAAAGGAACATAAACACACAACACATAACTCATAACACCGTGAGTTGTTGTTGAGGAAACCCTAGCCAAGGGAAAACCCCGATGGGGATGGTACCCACAAATATGAACTAAAAGTATTGTGTCTCTATTAGGAGATCTAGTCCTATTAGGAGCTGAATATTACATTAGCACATTTTCTTATTAGAGGAATACAAAACCATCTTAAAGGTATACTGAGCACACTGCTCATACAATCATAAATATGATTCTGTTACAATGCTTTCTTAAGAATAACAAGAAAATTTGTATGGATCCGACCAGTCTAGAACACTCCCACTTGGGGAGGAAGGTGTTGATAGAGTCAGCAGCTTACTATTTTCTGATTGAAAAGGTAACAGGGGAGAGAACCCAATGAATTTGTTCACCAGAACTATCTCCGAGTCTCCCCAACAACCCAGTTTTCCTACCTCTGTCATAGTTCCAGTCTTTTATGACTTACTTGTTTCACCCTCTTCACTGTTACTATATACCACAGTGGGGATCTTCTTTCTTGAGTTCATGATTTCCTCTAGAACCTTGTTCATGTTAAATTTTTGATGACTTTTAATTTTTCTTTTCAAAATTATATATATATATATATATATATATATATATATATATATATATATATATAATCTTAATATATATTTAATTACAATATATATGAATATATTTATTTATTACTAATATGATAATCAATATATAAATATATTAATATTATACTAAATGCAGGGATGAGACTTGTATTGATTTCCGTATATTTGTCTCAAAAAATTAATGACTATATATATAATTTTGTGAAACATGCCATTATAGAGACATGTCTCTTTGAGGAGACATGACTCTATAATGTCATGTCCTTTCATATATACTAATCGATGTAAACACTTTACTGTAGTTTGTTTAGCAAAACCGATAACAGGTGCGAATGACATTATACAACAGTTCAATGGTATATTCAACAACATGTTGACCGAAACTATAAGGCATCACAAAACAGCCCGATAACAATGCATTGAGTTCATATTTAAATCGATACATAATTTACTATGTCATCCTCTCATGCGATCGGTCTCTCAACCACCGGATCGGTATTCTGCATAGTATGGTCGATACTAATTTGTTTGTATAACCGATACAAGTCGGTTTGTAATATTATTTATTTTATCAATAGAATATATTATACATTGGATATATATATATTGATATATATAATAATATCATTTATTATTATATATATTAATATCTATATAATGTAGAATAATATTATCTCATAATAACCATGTATATTGATATATATATAAGAATATCATTATTATTTATATATATATTAATATGCATATGATATAAAACAATATTATCTCATAATAATATTATCAATTCAATGATGTTTATTTAGTTCAATATTAAGATCATTTTATCTGATCAAAGCTATAAACATCAACACTCCCTCTTAGCTAGGGAAGATAAAATACACATCTCAATAATTTCAAGTAAATTGCCTCCATCGGCGATTCTATCCATAGCTCTCAGCTGGATTGCCTCCATTGGTGATTCGATCCACAAGCTTTTGTGTGGATTGCCTAAATCGGCAATTCGATCCACAAGCTCTTGTGTGGATTGCCTCAATCGGTGATTTGATCCACAAGTCACGAGCTTCAGGGTGTGGATTGCCTCAATCGGCGATTCTATCCACAAGCTCTCGTGTGGATTGCCTCTATCAGTGATTCGATCCACAAACTCACGAGCTTAATTGTGTGGATTGCCTCAATCGACAATTCTATCTACAAGCTCTCATGTGGATTGCCTCTATCGGCGATTCAATCCACAAACTCATGAGCTTCATTGTGTGCATTGACTCAATCAATGATTCTATCCACAAGCTCTCGTGTGGATTGCCTCTATCGGCGATTCGATCCACAAACTCACGAGCTTCATTGTGTGGATTGCCTCAATCGGCGATTCTATCCACACATTCCTATCACAGATAGAAAATCAAGTTATTGTAAGATCGTCACCTTTCAATAAATTTAACATATACAAGTGAAAATAATTTGGAATTCATCACTTCCTTATGATTTACATAGGGCCCATATAGTTATAAAATAACATTAATATATTAATAAACAAACATGTCAAGTTTTACCTCAGAAGTGTTCTTTATCATTGAAATCCCTCTCAATCATAAGGTATCTTGAATTTCTTTTAGAACACATATTTCTCTGAACATACATTTGAAGTATTTACTTCAGCAAGGGAAGCTTGCATTCTAAGTCTGTCAGGACACTTTCTTGCACTGTGACCATATTTGTCGCATCTAAAACATTGCATTGTAGAGGTGTCTCTAGGTTTCTTGAATGGTTGTTGATCATATGACTTCTTGCCATTTTTCCTTTTTGAACTAGTGACGAGAGACTGAACATCTTCATTAGTGGAGTCCATGATTCCTCTAGATTTCAGGTTATACTCTTCTTGAATGCAATCAGCTTTTAGTCGATCAAATTTGGGAATTTTGGCGCGAGCACTTACTCAATGTCTAAAGTTTTCCCATGAAATAGGGAGCCCATTCAGAGTTATCATAGTTAACTCCTTACTATCACATATGTGACCAATAGTAGAGAGTTTATTTCTCAATTCAGTTATCCTCATAAAGTATGAGGTGATGGTTTCTCCTCTATTAATTTTAATAGTAGAGAGTTGATTCTTAAGGGTAAGAATTTTGCTGGTGTTGTTGATCTCAAACATATTTTCCAAGGCTTTGAGCATATCATAAGTAGAATCTAAATTGGTGATCACAGGTAGTAGATGATTTTTCACTCCATCCACTAATAATTCCATTTCTCTAGTATTGTCTTTTTCCCACTTAATTAGCTCATCTTTTCCATCAGGTTTACAAGGATTTTCTATAATTGCCTTTAGCTCATTTTTCCTTAGCACTAACATTATTCAAAGTTTCCATGATTCAAAATCAGAGGCACCTTCAAGTCTATCTTCAAGTCTCAATCCATTTGCCATTCTGCAGGTATGAGATTTCCAAAATTCTAATCGGATCTTCCTTCAAGTGGTTTAGGCTTCGACGAAGGAACCTGGGTCTGATACCATGTTAAATTTTTTATGACTTTCAATTTTTCTTTTCAAAATTTAATATATATATATATATAATCTCAATATATATATAATATATATTTAATTACAAAATATATGAATATATTTATTTATTACTAATATAATAATCAATATATTAATATTATACTAAATGCATGGATGAGACTTGTATTGATTTCTGTATATTTGTCTCAAACAATTAATGACTATATATATAATTTTGTGAAACATGCCATTATAGAGACATGTCTCTTTGAGGAGACATGACTCTATAATGTCATGTCCTTTCATATATACTAATCGGTGTAAACACTTTACTGTAGTTTCTTTAGCAAAACCGATAACAGGTGCGGATGACATTATACAACAGTTCAATGGTATATTCAACAACATGATGACCGATACTATAAGGCAGCACAAAACAGCCTAATAACAATGCATTGAGTTTAGATTTACATCAATACATAATTTAATATGTCATCCTCTCATGTGATCGGTCTCTCAACCACCCAATCGGTATTCTGCATAGTATGGTCGATACTAATTTGTTTGTATAACCGATACAAGTCAGTTTGTAATATTATTTATTTTATCAATATAATATATTATACATTGGATATATATATTGATATATATAATAATATCATTTATTATTATATATATTAATATGTATATAATGTAGAATAATATTATCTCATAATAACCATGTATGTATATATATATATATATATATATGAATATCATTATTATTTATATATATATTAATATGCATATGATATAAAATAATATTATCTCATAATAATATTATCAATTCAATGATGTTTATTTTGTTCAATATTAACATCATTTTATCTGATCGAAGCTATAAACATCAACAGTTCAAAGGGATTTCCCCTTCTTCCAAAGTATTCTCCCTTTTTTCCATCACCTTCTTCCCTTGTATCTTCGCCTCAGGGGTTTTTAGGAGATCCATCAGCCCCTCCAAGTGAGGGTATACCAAGTTTTCCTCAACATCTTCTTTATTCCCCTAGGTGTTGGACTCCCCCATCTCCTTTTCTCTCAACACCATCTCCAGATTCCCTACCTCCTCAGAGCCCTCAACCTCAAATGCTTGCTAGGCAAAGGAGTTAGCTTCAGTCTCCTTGTGGACATTCTGGGAAGGACCTTTCTCCATTACATTCTCCAAGAAAAAGAAAACGTATTACATTCTCCAAGAACAAGAAAATGTATTACATTATAGGTCAGGTTTCAAATCATAAGAATTTCTTACAATTTGATAAAAAAATGAGAGAAACCACAAGTAGGTTGGCCATGCATGTAGCATCC
>MU223893.1:12084-36459 GCA_018584345.1 Thuja plicata
CATAAGGATTAAATACGCTCTTTTAGAGGTTCAACTGCACATGTTGAAAATACATAGAATATACATGCAGTCACTATTAAAAACAACGTATTTAATATGAAAAAGACTTAGAGGTGAGTTTTAAAAAATGTTTTGCATATTGATGACATGCAATGAAGAATAAAAACCACACCTTTTATACTTAAGTCTTTTAATTTCGAATTAATTTAATATATAACTATAGTGTTTTAATAAAGTAACATGAAATTAGACTATTTTAAAGCTAATTTCATAAAAACGTTAAAAACTATAGTCAAATCAACTCGGAATGAGTTGAAATTTGAAAATGGACTACAAAATCCATTTAATATATCAAATATAATTCGAACTCGTACAATTGACTTCGAAAACCCCACCTTTTAAGGATTTTCAAAGAATATGCAATCAGCCTGAAAAACCCCACATTTTTCATCATAACTTGAGTTATACTACTCCGTTTGATGTCTAAGTTAGCTCGAAACGAGCGGAATTTCAAAGGCTATCGACTCGAGGGAAAATCAAGATTTAAAAACCCAACACAAGACCAAAAAAAACCAAACAAAGGATCAGCTTGAAGAATTTAACCCACAATTTTCCATAGGGTTGCCCCAATTTTGTGAATACAAAATTGAGGACAACAACAAGGACTCCTAGAGTTGCAGAAATTCTTCGAATGAATTGCTTGCTCCACTGATCATGAGCAAGACTTTTAATCTAGTCATCTATATTTTTAGAAAGGTGAACACATGTATAATCACACCAACTGTTTTGCTAATCCATATTCTATTAAAACCATAGTTGAAAAACTCGGACTAGGCAATAACTCGGCCGGCCCAAGAATTATGAAAAACTTATAATCGCCAAAAACTCGGCAGAAAAATCGGCACTTTTATCTAACATTTGATAACATATAATTTCTTAAAATATTCTTAAAAACGTACATATACACCAAATTTGTAGAACATATACTAGTATGAGATTTCCATCATATATTAATCAAAGTTTTGAGTTAAATACATAGCAATTACTCGCAGCCTCTCCGTCGCAGACGAAAAAAATGAATGAGAAAACCTTAATTTGCATTTAACTTTTTATGTTTTAAGTTATTCACAGATTGACTTTTTGTTGACTGATTTTCAGAGAAAAATGTGCAAGTTTTAGCATTTTTTTGCCCTAGCCATCGCCGTGCGACAATGAAAAACTCGGCTGTGATTTTTTGGGCAATTATATTGTTTCCTGTAGTGACGCGTGATATATCGCCAATTTAGCGATATATCACAGATATTTTCAACCATAATTAAAACAATACATAATACCGTTCACAGAAACTTGGAAGAAATGGCAGCATGACAAAATATTGAAACCTGGATTAACCTTATCAAAGTAGACATTAAACATTCTCAAAAGATCATTATTGAATTAGGCATTCATTACAGAGGTTCCATTTAAATTAGAAAAAGTACAACTATCAAGAGAAACATAGTCTTTGACTATTTAATCAAACCTGGGCCACAGAAACAAATAATGCATTATCAAGAGTTTATTAATTAATTTACAATGACCATATTGCCAAGAGCACGGGTAAATGATCTCTAATATTCTAAAATCTTCTAGCTGTGCACGTATATATTTTATTACCATTTTTCTCAAATTCAATGACTATTTGCAAGGGAAACAATACCCTCTTCTTTCAGGCTTTGAAATTATTAATCTTTGTTTGTCGCAGCCAAATTTATCCAAGCATGCTGCACAACCTCCAAAGAACCTTGTGCAGTTGTCAACAGTACTTTGTGCAAATGCACAAGCACTAGAGCATCTTACCCTGCTGCACAAGTAATTGCAACACTTTGTGCTAATGTGCAAGCACTGTCAATCCTTCGCACTACATGTAAAATAGTAGCTATCCATGTTTTCTCCCTGTGCTCTCTTGCATCCTGATGATGGATCACAGAGTGTGATCCAAAATGTTGATATTAAAAAATTTGCACAATCAAATCCATAAACTATCTAGCATTCATATGGATTGTGGAAATCTATCTACAAATTGTTTGTGGATTTGATTGGGTGAAGATTTTTGAATCAACATTTCCTATCACACACCATGATCCATCATCAGGATGATACTAATAGAGAACATAAAGATGAGATGAATATAGTAGCAGACTCAACCAACTAAAAAGAGGGGAAAAGGTGCAAAGAGGGAGAGAGAGGAAGCAAAGGAAATGATAGTGACATCTGAAAAGACCAAAAACAATAAACAATAACTAAATATTAATAAAATAAAACAAAAAGTATAAAGAAATAATAAAGAGGTAAATAGTAAAAATAGGCATAATGTAAATAAATTAAAAATAAAGACAGCAAACAGAAAAATGAAAAAATTAATAAAATAATAAGTTATTAAAGGAAAAAAAAATAGAGGATAAATATATCAGAACATAAACCAAAATCATAATTACAAGAAAAATGTATTATAAAGAATAAAAATATAAACAAAGATGAACTAAAAGTAATTAATAAAAAAAAAGCAAACACTAAATTAATAGTATGAGAAGTAAACAAAAATGAAAAAAGATAAGAGTAATAAAAGATACTAAATAAAACCCAAAAAGTAGATAGATAGATAGATAGATAGATAAATAAATCGATAGATTAAGCTGTATACTTATGTAGTGAAATGTGAATCTATATATAAATAAATCTATATATAATAAAAGAAAAACAAAAGGTAGGAATGTTTAAAAATACGAATAAATATATACTCAAAAGTACTAATGTACAAGAATATAAATATAAATTAAAAACAAAAAGAAAGAAAAGAAAATATAGGACAAGATCAAGCGATCTTTCACTCATGTCCATCAAATTGAAGATGTCTGGATAGATATTTGTACAAATAAGGACATTAGAAGGATGGACTATTGCAAACTTACCATAGAACAGATCATTGATTTGAATCTTGCTGACATTCCCAATGGAATGGAGGATGGTGGGGATATACTAGATCCAGAGTATGAGAGAGAAAAGGTTGCAGTCCAAAACCTCCCCCCAATTCAGTGGTCGTTGAAAGAGAATTTTTCCATAACTGACAGGTTTCAATCCATCATGGCTAATACTCACGCTTGGCTCAAGCATAGGGGTATTAAGATGAGAAGGCTTAAATCAGGGTCAGATGATGATACATTTGGACCTATGGGCCAAAAATCAGAGATGAGAACTAAAAATAAGGATAATGCATCCTCTTCTAGAACCACAATAAAGTTGAAGTTCAAGTCAAAAGAGAAGACTCAAGAAGATTCTTTGGTCAGGAAAAAGAACAAGCAGTGATTCAGGAGATTCCTGAGGTAGAGGATGATCAACAAGAAGAGGAGATACAGGTACTTCCAGTAGCACCAGATGCACAATCTACCTCTGATGAAACTACGCAGGAATTCACTCGAGTAGATGTATCTGGTTTTACGATTGATGTTGACTCATTCTCTACAGTTTCGACACCTCCAGTGGCACCTCCCACATTTTTTCAAGCCACTGAGTCAATCCATGCCAGTGTATTTTCTTATGGTTCTCATCCTTCTTACCCCACAATTCCTTTTATGGAGGGTTATTCTACCTTGAGTAACTTTCACAAGTTTACGTCAGAATCAATGCCTCATGTCATTTTAGGAACTACCCCCACTGCTATCCAAACTGAGACACCAGTGATTGTTTCCACCACAGCATGTACTCAACCTAGCTCGTCACAGGCTGCAGACAAAGAGACTCAAACTATCCTCTCCGATCTTCCTTCTTGGTTAATTGCAGTTGTTCCTAAAAGAAAGAAACAGGAAGTCTTGTCAGATGACTTTGATTTTGAATAGTTGAAGCGAGTCAAGACCAAGGGTGGCAAGAGAGCTAAAATTGTGTCAAGGGTTCGAGTTGACAAAGACAAAACAAAATACGTGGAGATAGCCAAACCCCTTGTAGATAAGTCTCGTGATGAAATGCAACTTGCTGATTTTAAGATCACTAGGCTTGATTTGGGCAACCAGACACATGGTTTGGTCAACGATGCTCAAGAATCTGTAGTGCTGCTAGCACAAGAGTGTGATGGGCTTAAAAAGAAGAAAAATCAGCTGAAGGAACACAATGGGTTACTCATGGCAGTAATCCAAAAGATTATCAAGGTTTCAGAGCAGGTTGATCCGTTAGCATCTTCTATTGCAGAGGAATCTGTTAGGCAGGTTGAAAGGGCTAGGGAGATGGTTACATCCATCAATGCATAGGTGGATCAGATTATGGTGCAGGGAACAGAATTAATAAAGAAGGCACTTCAGGTGCTTACATATGCTAGAACAACGACATCCCAATTGAATGAAGTTCTAGGAATTTTTAGTCAAAACTTGGAGTCACTTGAGAAGGACTTGGAGATCTAGAATAAATTTTCAGACTTGAAATGAGAGATGTTGTGCAAGAATGGGGTAATACTCTCTCGAGAAAACTACATTAAATCCAAGGAGCTTTTGGTGAATAAGGGCCAAGTCATTGAAGGCCTAATTACAGACTTGGAGACGGCAATAGAAATGTGTCGAAAAGGAGCAAGAGATCAACACCCAGTTTGTGGAGATATCATGCAAATTGGTAGGTGATGACCATGAATTAATTTCAAAAGATATTGTGGTCTCACAACTCTTGTGAATGATCTACCTAGAGCTTGAGGCAGATCACTTCACCCTAACTTCCATTCACAAGCTCGCGGGTTACCAAACTTCACTCAATCTTCTTCAAACCGTTATTGAGGAAAGTAGTACCATAATTTCCAGATGCTCAGATACAGTCTTCAAGACAACCGTTGTTGCAGAGAACACCATTGTGCCAAAGCCGAATGAGATTCAAAAGAGTATTCACAGGTTTCGGGATTACATGGCACATAATGGAGAAGAGTGAAAAGTGTTGTCGGGCACTGAATTAGATTTCTCATTGCTTTCTAGGATTTTAGATATGCATTTTGTTTTCAGTTTTGACAAGTTACATGTAAAGCATAAAATTGCAATTACATATGTAATGACTCGTCTAAAGCAAAAATTTGCAATTACACATTTTACTACATGTAATCACATTACATAGGACTATAATGTTGAATAAGTCAACCCTAGGTAGTTGGTTTTCCATGTTTTTCTCACAGCCTCTCTCCTATAAATACAACAGGGCTCATTGTAGAATTTTATCTTTATAGATTGCAAAAAAACTCTGGTGAAATTGTGCAAATACAAACTTTGATTTAATTTGTGCAAGTTGAATTTTAAGTGAATAAAAAACAAGTATTTCAATCTTTGAGTTGAGGAGACTTGTGGAATTGTTTGTGTTGTTGTAAAGAGAGCCTTAAATCTGATTTTGTACAAACTTTGTGCCGTAATTGTCAATTTGAGTTAGTTAAAAGTGAATGCATAGACTTTGAGTTGTAGTTCATAGTGATATTAGAAGTAGAAAAGAAGTTTCATATATTTAAGTCTTTGTGCTTATCATATTGATGCTTCGTATTTTAAAACCATTTCGGATAGAGTATAAGTTTGTGAGATATATATTCCTTAGCCTATTAGTCAACCAGTACACTTAACAATTAATCTTTCGGTTAATTTTGAGTTTATTGGTATTATTGCTCCAACTAGTTTTTAGAAGTGAAATTGTGAAAGGTCTCTAGTTCATAGAGTGCGTATTTGTGAAAGTGAAAACCTTCTTGAAGAAAGAGGAAGTGATACGTGAAACACCCAATTTTAGATTAAATTTGAATTTCTTGTTAAGTTCTAGTTGAATTAGCAACAATAAGAAGGGCACCTCCCCTAAGTTGAGAGGAGAGATTTGTTCTCACATACTGTGTCTAAATATCCCATTTTGAAAGTAGTGTGTCTATGGCTACTTATAAAATATTTAGCCAATAGTCATTTATTTGGATGATGTTCTCATCTTTAAAAAAACTTGGGAAGAGCGTGTGGAGCATTTCTCACACAATCTTGACAATACATGCCCACACAAGTTGCAACTACCTTCAACAACTGCACTTTCAATGTCACCCAAATCTAGTATTTGAGTTACATCATTTATCATGCAAGCATCCATGTTGACCCAAAAAAAAGAAGTCGAGGGATTAAAGACTAACCAACACTATGCAACACACTGAATTGCACAGCTTTCTCTGAGTGCAAATTGCTACCACGGGTTTGTTTTCAAATTCTCATTTATTTCCTTGTTGCTCAATCAAAAACTGTTTGCCAAAGTAGCTTTCCTATGGATGCCTACATAGCAAAGTCCCATCAAGGAGTTCAAACAACACTTTTAACACGATGCCTATTCTAGCATTGCCTAACATTGCACAACCCTTCAACATTCAAAATACTAAATCTAGCCATGCACTTGGCCCAATACTCACGCAACATGGGCTCCCATTTGCATATCACTTAAAAACTTTCAATGACATGGTTCAACACTGCTCCACCTATGAAAACAAATTGCATGCCATCATTCAACCTACCAAGTAGTGGCACTTCTACATTTGGGGTAAGAAGACTATCATTCATTCCAACCATAAGCAATTTTAGTTTTTGCATACAAGAAGCAAACTAGATAATGTGTGCCACCTTAAGAGGATAACATATTTGAAACACTTTCCATCTAGTGATCAAGCACAAGAAGGGGAAAGACTATAAGTTGAGAGATTGTCTCATCTATCACCAATTCACCCATTCATTATAGTGTTATATCCTTGCAAACACAACTTCTCTAAATGGGAAACTCCCTACTCAGAAAACTTGGACTCCACACATGGGCAGGGAAACAGGTTAGCAAGGTTCATTTGTTCAACAAGCTTCTCTTAAACTCATGCATCTCTATGTTCCTAGTGGCGCACCTCACAAAAGACTCATATGGGAGGTACATTTTGACAAGACTTTTGGACCCCTTGACATTATCAAGACATTGGTAGTGCTACGACACTTCTTTTGGCCTCACATGCATGCAAACATCGAGTGCTGCCTCAATCCCTAAACTACCTATTGCTTTGCCAAGCCCATGCATAAAAATTTAAGAATCTACACACCTCTAGAAGTACCACAAAAGCCCTAGGAATCTATTGGCATGGACTTCAGTAGGTAATTATCTATGACAAGCAACCAAAATGACTCTGTTGTAGCAGACAATTTTTTTATGTTGGCCATCATAATAGATTGCAAGGAAAGTATCGTTGCACAAGAGACCATGTGTCTCTTATTCATTCATGTTTGGGTTCATTTTAGACTATCAACATCCATTGTGTCTAATCACAACCCTAAGTTTGTTAGCCGATATGGAAAGCCTTATGAGAAAATTTGGTTACACAATTGGATCAATCCACAACCTTCCATCCATAGACAAATGCCCAAACAGAAGTGGTCAATCACACAACCTTTGAAACGGCTGCCATCACTTCAACACTTCAAGCTATCATCAAGCATTGGCAGTCCATCACAGATCTGCAATAGTTCACATAGCATGTAAGGGCCATTCATGTAGTCTCTAGCTTAGCACACATGACACTTGCATACAATTTTACTTATAGATCATAGATATAGAAAGCCATCCATCAGAAGCCCAACCATCTGCAATTGGAAGGCCAAATTATTGTGGAAAATGAATCATTCCATTACTGCTGCTTGATAGCATTCATGTAACTATATCATACATATAGACACTCAACTCCTAACAGTGGAGATCATAGGAACAATCCAAGATATACAGAAGTCCAGGTAAACTAGTTTGATGACTTCAACCCTTTCTGTTCATGGGAATACTCATTCTTAGTCTTGATATTTGTATCCACCTATTGTACCCTAGTCATTTCTATAGTGAGAAAATTTGCACATATTTTTGTTGAGGTCTTTTGCACATTTAAACGTATATTCATTTATTGTGTTTTGGTTTTCCTTTACATATGTTGTAATTCTCTCTTCACTACGATAAGATTGTCCTCTGGATCACCTAGAATCTAGATTATAAATCCTTGCAAGCCCCCAAAGAAACATGAAACATGATTGATCTAATGTTATTTATAAATTAGCTTCTTCAACATCACCTAATGGTCTTTAAATAAGGCAGATACTATGCCTGAAGTAGAAATTTCTTGCACTAGTGGTGGAATTCTGTCTTTTGGAATTTCAAGCAGAGGACTTTCATCTGATGTTTTCTGTGTCTTGATATGAGAGGCAAAAACCATTGACTTTTTCCTCCAAAAGGCTGAGATATTGTCCTCCAAAAAGGATTGTGTTTCATAAATAGAAGAAAACTTTCTTTATTAAATCCCTTTGTGAACACAATCAGATGCAAATACAGAAAATCAATCAAATCAAATATTCGAAACTATAAACCATCTGATCTGTTAGACATGTTTTGAAACATTTCCCAAAATGCTGTTAAACTTTTAAATGAAAACAAAAGAGGTAATCACAGTGTTGGAGTAACTGTGATTACCTCTTTTGTAGATTGCAAAAGTAAACAGAAGGGAGAACGAAACACATACTCTGTAATCAGATTTGACGTCTGTATTTGGAGGTTTGATAAAACCCCTTGTGCACGATTTACGGCCATTGATATGAAGCCAGGCATTTATTTGTTCCTGAGTTACTACTCTTGTGTTCTCTGTATCAGAATGCCTTTGAAGCTCAGCCCTGGCTTCCTCCCAGCTTTTACGCCCATTATAACCCTATTCAAAAAAAGTCAATACCATGTGTTTCTCACAAACAAATCTTTAACCATGCATCTCAATTGAGAAATGAAAATACAACCATCACCTTTGTGCGAGCACAGATTCCCTGGTCACTTTCTGATTGAGAGTTTATATGCAGATTATCTCTGGATTTGACTTTGTCAGCATGATTTGAGGCATATTTAGCATGCAGCGTGCACCTTCCATAAAAGCCTACTTTGTCACCACGATCTCCCTCTCTCTCACTTTGCAACAGACCCTGTATCAGAAACTTTATCAATGCCTGCCATCAAATGACCCAATTTGAACTAAAAACTTAGTTCTGGCATTTTGTAGCAAAAGTTGGCCCTATACCTTGGAACATGTGCTACTGAGGAAATATATTAAAAACAAGAACACAGCTGGCCTCATGTATCTGCTATGCAAATAAAAAACGATACACATTCTTTCCAGATGTTGGTGATTAATTTTAAATATGATTCTTGTATTATTTTGCATTGCAGTGCAATTAAAGAATAGTCGTGAGAAAACCAAAGCTTCCAATTAAACATCAATGAATTAAAACCTCCATAATGACTAAGGCTGATTGAGAAAGTATATGGCCATGAAAGCTAAACTTTATTCTTGAAACTCCTATGTCACAGAACTTTTATATCATAGCATTAACCATTAGTAAAGAAACATCTTCATATTACCAAAGATCTTCATTATAAAGAGTAATCATTAAAGATCAATTGGATTTCTTGTCTTCGTGATAATCTACCTCCAAGTGTGTGAGAATATACAAAGTTTTGTAGAAATAAAAAAATATATGTGGATTCAAAACAACAGACTGAATGAAATTACCACGAAACCTGAAAGGCTGAATTGGAGCAATAGCATGCAACATGTCTGAGGTGAACAAAAATATAGATTATTTTAAAGCTAATTGAAAGGAAGCAAATATGGGATAGAGCTTGGAAATATGAGGGAAATTTTATGCTACACTCTTAACCCAATGAATGTATTGAAATACATGATGACCAACTATGGCTCACGTCATCCTTAATTTAGTCATTTATTAGTCCTTATGTATATTTATCGAAGTTAGGTTCCCCTCATTGTGGTTAGGAGATTAATATTGCCCAATGACGCCTACAAGTAGAAGCTTGTAAGTAGGTGTTCCGCACATATTGTAAGTTATGGTCTTGTACGATTTTGGGAGGTGGGACCCTTGAAGTGGCTCGTTCAATCAAGTGTTTATAAATAGGAGGTTGTAAATAGTTGTTCAGCAATATATTACAAGTTATGGTCTCATTGTATGATTTTAAGAGACGGTGCCCTTGAAGTGGCTTATCAATCAAGTATTTATATCTTATTTTCTCTTATATTATTCTCTTGTGCTAAATAATTTCATTACAAGTGGTATTAAAGAATGTTTTTCACACCTTGAAGGTTGTAAAAAAGGCATTTTGTTTTCCAGTTTAGGAGGTAATGTTGACAAGTGCATATCTCTCATAACTGAATGCTTTGCAATGAGACATAAAGTGTTCTCTCGAATCTTGTCACTTAGGATTTTTCACTTTTTAATATTGTATTCTAATTGGAAGTTGGCTTGCCCATCCATTTTTCACTCAAGTGACCAAATGCACACTTTCTGACTTCTTAAGCCACCATCTTCACTTCAAGGATAACTTTATGTTTATTTTGAAGTTGACCTGCTCTAATCCTTCCACTTTCCACTAGTGACCAAAAACTCGCTTTCTAACTCACTAAGCCACTTTTTTCAATTGAAGGAGCACTTTTTGTTTAATTTTGAAGTTGACCTCCTCTAACCCTTGCACATTTCATTTAAGTGACCAAAAGCACATGTCTGACCTGCTAAGCTAACTTTTTAGATTGAAGGGTAATTTTGACCTGCTAAGCTCTTTTTCAATTGAAGGAACACTTTTTCAGCGAATATGCCTAAGGCATGCACTTCTAGACTTTAAAAAATGTCATAACCACTTAAAGCATGCACTTTTGGGGTTGTAACCACTTTTGATACTTAGTCAATTTATTGAAAAGCACTCTTTTGAGGATGGTTAGCTAAGCAATATTTTGAAAAGAATTCTTTGAGTGACCAAATGCACACATTTTAACTTCTTAAGCCACCATTTTCACTTCAAGGATAACTGTTTGTTCAAGTTGAAGTTGATCTGCTCTAACCCTTCCACTTTCCACTTAAGTGACCAAAAACTCACTTCCTAACTCACTAATCCACTTTTTTGCTTAAAGGAGCACTTTTGGTTTAATTTTGAAGTTGACCTCCTCTGGCCCTTGCACTTTTCATTCAAGTGACCAAAAGCACATGTTTGACCTGCTAAGCTAACTTTTTAACTTAAAGAATAATTTTGACCTGCTAAGCTCTTTTTCAATTGAAGGAGCACTTTTGTAGCAAATATGCCTAAGGCATGCACTTCTAAACTTCAAAAAAAATGGCATAACCACTTACAGCATGCACTTTTGGGGTTGTAACCACGTTTGATACTTAGTCAAGTGTTTGAAAAGCGCTCTTTTGAGTGACCAAATGCACATTTTTTAACTTCTTAAGCCACCATTTTCACTTCAAGGATAACTTTTGGTTTAATTTGAAGTTGACCTGCTCCAGCCCTTGCACTTTCCACTAAGTGACCAAAAAAATCACTTTCTAACTCAATAAGCCACTTTTTTTCACTTAAAGGAGCACATTTAGTTTAATTTCGAAGTTGATCTCCTCTGACCCTTGCACTTTTCATTTAAGTGGCCATAAGCACATGTTTAACCTGCTAAGCTAACTTTTTACCTTTAAGGGTAATTTTGCCCTGTTAAGCTCTTTTTTCAATTGAAGGAGCAGTTTTTCAGCAAATATGCCTAAGGCATGCACTTCTAGACTTTAAAAAATGGCATAACCACTTAAAGCATGCACTTTTGGGATTGTAACCACTTTCAATACTTGGTCATTTTTTTGAAAAGCACTCTTGAGGATGGTTAGCTAAGAAAGTTTTTGAAAAGAATTCTTTTCAGGACGATTGGACAAGCAAAAAAAATTCACAAGCTCTCTTTTGAGGATGGTTAGCCAAGCAAAAGCAAGCTCTTTTGAGTCCTTTGTCACTTAATTCTTTTGGCTCTAACTAGAGAAGCATGTGCTTTTGGGGTTAGAGCTACTTTTCACAACTTAGTCAATTTCAATGCCTCACAAAGCACATCTCAAAAGTTTTTTTGTCATTTCATTATACTTGGACAAACTCTTTTCTCTGAATCTTGACATCTCAACTTCACACTTCTCCATTGACTTAACTAAAACTACCAATAACTCAAGGCACATGATAGATACAAAGGAACAACAATAAACATTTAATGACTCCCTATGTCATTGTAACAAGATATCTTGTTAAAATTCATGTGAAATAGACTCCAAAATGAAATTTTTTATAGGGATATAACAATATTTTTAAAATTCGAATGCTTTGCGAGGTGATGAAGTTAGTTGCAAACCTTATAATGCCTACTAGCACAAGCTCCTCATTATTGTGTTCTCTCGTCCAGCTAAGCACCTAAGGGTGACTATTTGTAAGAACCCTCTGTGATTCTAACTCTGATCAACACTGTTGGAAATGATTTTTGCTTTGAAGTTTTTTATTTTTCAAAATATTTGCGTTTTTGGTTTTTGAAAATATTGAAATAACCAAGCATGAATTTCAAAAATAATTTCACAAACTGTGCACAAGGTAATTTTATTTGCTAACCATCTAATTGCAAATGTTTACAATGTTCAATTCATGCATCAACATTTATTTTTTGAATAACTAAAGAACCTGGAAAACTGTATATGTATGACAGTTGAATTCCCCAAAAGAAATCGCAGCTTCCTGGAATTGCAAGATTCCTTGATGTTAATACTCAAAACATGCAACGTTGGCACCCTCAGAGAAAATTGTGTCGTCCCCTTGCAAACGCAGCTCCTCTATTTAGTACCGCACCCTCTTCATAATGATGTTGCACCTCTAATGGAAGTTGCGGCAGCCTACAACTCAAACGCAGCCTCTCAATAGTACTAGAACCTGCAATTAATAATCACCCCCTGTCTTTGCAGATTATTTCTGAGATAAGGCGCTGATTCTTCTTCTCAATTCGATGACAAAATGAAGCACGAAGGATGGCTCTGGATGAACCACCTCCAACACAATTCAGTGGCAAAGATAACCAATTCAAAGTGCAAACTCTGTATAGAAGTGACAATTCTAACAAATCTAGATATTCTAAAACCCTTGGCTATCCACAACACAAATTCAACAAAAAAAAAAATGCACAATGAATGAATTCAGTTTTAGCATTTGAAGGTATGTATAATTCCTCATTACACTTCGCCTTGGAGCTTCTCCTTCACACCTCACATGATTTCCATTTGTAATTTCTTTTGAGGTATATTTGAAATATAATACTTTATTATTTCCCTCCATTTAGTGCACAATGAAATAATATAAATTTGACATTTAATAAAGTCACTTTATTAATTTAAACTCCCCCATTGCTCCAAAAATTACTTTTTCATAAATATAATGATATTCTGACACACAAGGTGCTTGTTTCATGTGCCCATGATTTAAAACTTCTCATCTTGATTCCAACGAGCTATAACACTAAGGTGCCCATTAAACAATTTCAATAGAAATAGCAACCTTAGTACACAATTAAATTATAACCAATAATGCATCCGACTTTGCAAAAATGGCTTAACAACACTAGAAGTGAAATCTGATAGCACAGGAGTGATCTTGATGATGAAATGTGATGAATGATCCCAACTGGGTGACTTACTAAAAATAGACGCTCCCTCCAAGAATCTTGGAGTCCAAACCAGAAGTCAAAAATAACATCTAAAAGCGTTATATAACTCCTCTAAATCATCTGAGCTCATTGGAATCATCCATTGACTTACTATAAATAGTAAGTCCCTCAAAATGGAGCCAAAACCCTTTGAACAACCTAGCTTCAGAAAATATGGAGGGTTTGGAGAGATAAACACTCACAATTGTCCTCTAGAGAGCCAAATAACTCCACAATAGGGTCCTCTAATCACCAGTATTAGCCTACAAGGACCTAGTGATAGGCTAAATCCATTGACTCTAATGCAACCCAAAAATGGGGACATTACAGTCCGCCCTCCCTGAAATTGTGTCCCCAAGCAATCTCCACTGCAAAGAAACCCCGCTGAACTGGAAATCCAAAGGAAGACAGAGAAATGTCCCACACTGAAACACAACTGCAACACCAATATAAACATAACTGCACAGAAATGAACAACCCATTTGCTCAATCTTTACGCAGCAAAACTATGCATTTGAAACAAATCCTATACATGAAGATCAAAGGTGAAATTGTCTGTAACCCACACCATGTACACAATGCAATACTCCCCAACGAGCCCAGACCAGAATCTCGATGCATGTGTAGGACCCCACAACACACTGAAAAGTGTCCATCCAAAAATACCTGGATCCCATATCCAAAATAGAAGCCTACTAAGGAGAACAACCTCAGACTTTTGTTGCGCTAATATGATCACATCATCACCATGCCGGAAATGGAGAAGCAATCCAATGGGACCCATCCAACCTGTAGTACTAACCCTGTCACCACCTGGATCCCAGTATAAATGAAATTCACATCCATCCATCATAAGGAGGTGAGAATATCTGCAAGCATCTACTACACTAAAACCCATACTACACTTTGCCAGTCCTCCCTGGATGTGAAAACTACCCAAGCCATCATGCCCACTAACACTATAATCATCTTGTAACCATGTATCCATAAGAAATCCCTGTGGTCTAGAAGTAGAAAACCCTGTTGGATACATAACAGCGTGATGGATAACTGATCGTTGTCCCTGTGGGTGATCTCCCTCTAACAACTGAGTCGGGTACTTGCAGCCACTAATTCCATCTTTTGAAGATGGTGAATATCCATCCCACAGTGGATAGTATAAACCCGGAGCCAATCCACATCGACACATAACCAAATCCTCTACATGCGGATCAAAAGAAAAATGATGAGCACTCCTCACTGTGTAGTTACGGTAAAAGGCTCTGATCTCTGTCAAAGGCTCATCACTAACAACCCGAGAATCAGAAGATGGCTCCAATCTCTAACCCCAAATAACTGATTGGGCAAGGTCTCTAGTAACCCTCTCTGCAAACCCAACCACAAAATATTTGTGAGGAAGCATTGTAGTTAGTTTCTACAATTGGTCCCACTAAATGCTAAATGTCGCAAGAACCTCGAATGAGAGTAGCCTCGGTGACTCCAAAGGGTCCCTCCTGAAACCTGCAGTTGATCACTCGGACCCTGTGACACAAGTTGTCTATCACCATCAGTTGCATGAGATGAAGTAACCAATTTGCTTCCGAGAGAGGGAAACAAATCAACATGAGAGTCATACTCCCAACCAGATGACACAGTACCAACCCCCTATAAAGATGGAGTAGTACCAACTACAAACACAACTCTCTGGTGAATCCACCACTGCCACACAAGGGCTCTCAATAACCTGTCCTGCATCATTTGACAACATGCTGACTGTTGGAGAACCTGATACAACAAGAGGCTCTCTGCAACTCTCAACCAAAGTGCTCATCCTAGCTGAGTCTTCTGCACCTAAATCTGTGATGAATGTAGCTACATCCTCACTACAACCAGTGGATATCAACTCATCACCAACTGCCACTGTAGGAAGTTGAATTGTATCTGTAGCTGGTGAAGTTTGTGCTTGGCTCAACTCCACGGTAACCTCATCTAACCGTGACTGTGACTCCTGAAGAGCCAACTATGTGCTCTCTAATAACTTTGTAGTCGCCTCAAGCTCATGAGAGAGCTCATCTACCTCCTCTTCCTTTCCCATCAATGCATCGTAACAAGTGCAACCCCACTCGAGAAGGTGTCCCTATCAGCTAATAACTGCAAGTAATTATGTTTCATTATCCCGACAGCTTCTCAATGTGAACGGATCTATACAAGGGAAAGGCCATTATCACCATGCTCAACCAACATAGGAGTACCCCAACCACATATGGCTAACATCTAACGAGCAGCATCATAATGCTCAATAGATGTGGCGATCTGACTGTCGCTCACCTTCACTTGCCCGATCAAATGATGTCTCTAAACTCCCTAACTCCCATGTAAGCTCGCTGACCCACAATCCACACTATAATATGAAGTTGTAGTAGCATCACTCACCTCATGACAAATAGCATCATGTGTGCTATCATCTCTACACACATCAACAACTGAGGTATTGCTTCTAAGTACCTCGACGAATGGCTCATCTAATAAAGTGGAAGTTGCTGCTATATCAGTCTCCTCGCACACTCCCACTTCCCATGTAACTGCAAGTCCCTCCAAGTCACGATCCTGGGACCTGTTACCAACCATTGAATTCTCTGAATCATTTTCTAAAGTCTGATATGAAGAATCAAACTCGTTGTAGCATGAGTCTCTCTCACAAAAAAAAATTGTAGTACCCAAATCATGAGTACCAACATCATCCACCTGTAAATTCTCTGCTAACTCAAGCTAATGCAAACACCACTCATTGCTGTCATGAAAATAAGAATCATTAGAGCTCGTATTTTCTATGCAATCCTCATAATTGACACTCCCATCATGCGAGTGAAGACTCAAGGTGACACCCCCAACATCCTCTGCACTTGTCCTGACATCAATACTATCATTTGGCTCAAACA
This sequence comes from Thuja plicata, assembly GCA_018584345.1. Taxonomy (NCBI): domain Eukaryota; kingdom Viridiplantae; phylum Streptophyta; class Pinopsida; order Cupressales; family Cupressaceae; genus Thuja; species Thuja plicata. The sequence continues at coordinate 28,558 of MU223893.1, forward strand.
AAGAACTGTTGTCATAAACTTCAGTACCTTTATCATTGTTATCTTCATTGCAACCAATTGATATAGGGCTGCCATCAAGGGTGAATATCATGTCATTACCTTTCTCATGATCACAAGCTCCTATCTCATGAGAATGGTGGTTCTTAATGCGGCTGTCCTCAAACAAATCATAAATGACATCATGCCTTTGTGAAGAGTCTCCTTCATCTTGCTTATAAGAAATACTAGTGGCTGCTCCATTGAATAAAGGCTCAACTTCCATATCCACCTTCTCTCCCATTGTTTCTTTTACATGGATAAAATCATTCAAATTAGAGCTTGCTCTTTCCTTCTTCACAAACAAGGGATCCAGAATCTCGGGATGTTGTAGAAGCCCTGATAAATTTCTATTGTAATCCTGAAAGGTATTATTGTAATCCTGCAAGGCATGCATGAGCTTGGGCATAAGAACCTGTATGGATTTTGTTGACCTTGTTTTACCCATGATTTACACATGTAATGATCCCTTTTGGGACCTTACTTGATTTGTTCTAAAACTCTCAATTAGGGCTTGAAATGGTACTTGGGGATGACAACTTGTAATCCTTCATACTAGAAGAATACAAATCCCCAATAAATATCATGTCATTATATATTTAAATCATATTTAGAAACAATACATACTTAAGTCTCAATTCCTTAATCCTTTCTTTATCTCTAACCCTAAGGTGGATGGTAGAATTACTGTGCTCGGGTGGATACAGTCTCCAAGAGGCTCCCTCATGAACAAAGCCCATTTTGGGAATCTTCTCCTCACTGTGACCGGATTACTCCTCTCTCCCTTCACAAACTCCCTATCCTCTTAATTGTATTAGTGAGTGATTAAAGAATTAGCTAGGCGTATATTATTATCTTATATATTATGAATATATTAATAAGCATGTATAGCAAACCAATGTATAATTCTATTTCACTCTTATTAATATACACTTATTTAATTATTTATATATATAAATAATCATTCTCATTTTCCCAAATATATTAAATCTTCGTTACAAAAACCAATCATAGACCTCTAAGATATATATATATATATATATATATATATATATATATATATATATATATATATATCTAACTATTAACATTAATTATGTATTAGAATTTTTTTTCTTAATATATACATTAGCCACCACCTTATTATATATAATATATATATTATGAATATATTTCTTATAAACATATATTATGAACATAAACTTTAAAAAAAGTAAACCTTACATACCTTTTTTTATAGGAAGGAAGATTCATTATTTGATTACCCTTGTTTCTTTCTATGTGGGTAACTTTTTCTCATTCCATGATTTTCTCCTTATTTTTCAGTGGTTTCTTTCCATATAAATTTGCCCTTTTTTATTCCATGTTAGGATATGTTTGTTCTTTGTCTTTAATTAGTTACTAGCTGACCTTTAGTATTGAATAGTATTTATTTTATTTATATTTGTTAGTAATAATATTTATTACCATGGATTACATTATTATTATTGTAGGAATATATAATTAATTTTTTATTATTAACTAATAATATTATTAATTAGTAATATTATTTGATGATTTATTAGTAACATTGAATTATTTATTAGAAATATTGATTATTATTTTTATTATTTATATAATTGTTTACTATTAATATTGATTAATATTATTGCATAAAATTAAATAAGAAATTAATTATTTGATTATTTGTCAATATCTTTTTAACATTATTTATTATTAGATATTATTAACTAATCATATTTACTTTATTTGTAATATCAAATATTGTTAACATTTTATATATTTAGTAATAAATTGATTTATTTATTGATATATTATATCATAACATTTATCATATTGGTTTATTTATAACATCAATTTATACAGTTGTCTCTATGACATAAAATTAAGGAATTGTATACTAAATTTGAAACGAGATATATATTTTGAGAAAATCATATGTGCCTTTAATATATTTATTATATCTGTTACAGCTCACAACACAACACCTTTGTCTGGATGCAACAGGCCTCCCCCACAGGATGGCAAGAGACCGCTCTGATACCATTGTTAGAACCCTATTGGTTCTAACTCTGACAAACACCGAATTGCTTTACTTTTCAGATGTTTGTCAAACACTTTGCATGCAAGCTCTATCTTGCTTTCTTTTATTTTCAGATTGTTTTTGCTTGCTTGGAATGGTTTCAAATGGAGTGTAAATGCTTGCAAATGATTACTAAGATATCTAGGCAAAGAACTAAAATGCAAATGCAATCCTTTCTATCTTTTTGAATGCATACATATGATTTCTACATGTAAAATGTGCACCTACAGCCAATGGACATTTTCACAAACACTAGGCATGCATCCTTTCAATTCCCAAACTATTCACAATGAATCAATTTGCAATTTATGGAGACTTTAAACTATCAAGTAAATAATATAAAAACTTGGTAAGCACGGGTTGTGTTATTTCTTCAACATTCATAAAATTGTCTCCATACAAATAACAATCCCTTCCAATGCACACAGTTGAAGATATTAGAGACCCCAAATGCCAAACAAATTCCCTTTATTGCTCACGTCACTTCCTGAAACCCTCGTGGAAACAATAAATAACCTGTGGCTGGTATAATTCAGGTATGGCTGCTAATCTCAGCCACTATGAGCCACGTCTCCTAATGTTGGGTATTTATTATCAATAATCTGCTGCTACTGATAAACAACACAAATCTGAAGTAATTCCACACCAATCTCATCCAAGAAAACTCAATGATGACTCCTAGTTAAAACCATTCTAATTGCACAACTCATTGGGTGTTTCACCAATTCACTATGCTGAAATAACTTGGAAGAATTCACAATTCTTCAAGCTCGAAATCTAAAACCTTTGTTTCAATTTCTTCTCCACAAAAACAAAAGCAAATGCACAAGTCATGAATGAATTTTGATTTCTCTCCAAGGCTCTTTTATAATATTTCACCATGAATCTTCATTAGCAAGGCTCTTTAATGATTTTGATATTTGCTTTTATAATAATGAGTTGACTTTATAATAAAGTGGGGGCCATGTTGAGGGTAATGAGTAATTAAAACTCATTGGTTAAATGTGTGCCTTATTAATGATATACTATAAAGTCAACTCATTATTATAAAAGCAAATATCAAAATCATTAAAGAGCCTTGCTAATGAAGATTCATGGTGAAATATTATAAAAGAGCCTTGGAGAGAAATCAAAATTCATTCATGACTTGTGCATTTGCTTTTGTTTGTGTGGAGAAGAAATTGAAACAAGGGTTTCAGATTTCGAGCTTGAAGAATTGTGAATTCTTCCAAGTTATTTCAGCATAGTCAATTGGTGAAACACCCAATGAATTGTGCAATTAGAATGGCTTCAACCAGGAGTCATCATTGAGCTTTCTTGGATGAGATTGGTGTGGAATTACTTCAGATTTGTGTTGTTTAGTATTGATAATAAATACCCAGCATTAGGAGGTGTGGCTCATAGTGGCTAAGATTAGCATTCCAATTAGCAGTCATACCTGAATTATACCAGCCGCAGGTTATTTATTGTTTCCACGAGGGTTTCGGGAAGTGACGTGAGCAATAAAGGGAATTTGTTTGGCATTTGGGGCCTCTATTATCTTCAGTTGTGTGCATTGGAAGGGATTGTTATTTGTATGGAGACAATTCTATGAATGTTGAAGAAATAACACAACCCATGCTTACCAGGTTTTTATATTATTTGCTTGATAGTTTAAAGTCTTCGTAAATTGCAAATTGATTCATTGTAAATAGTTTGGGAATTGAAATGATGCATGCCAAGTGTTTGTGAAAATGTCCATTGGCTGTAGGTGCACATTTTACATGTAGAAATCATATGTATGCATTCAAAAAGACAGAAAGGATTGCATTTGCATTTTAGTTTTTTGCCTAGATATCTTAGTAATCATTTGGAAGCATTTAAACTTCATTTGAAACCATTCCAAGCAAGCAAAAACAATCTGAAAATAAAAGACAGCAAGATAGAGCTTGCATGCAAAGTAAACATATGAAAAGTAAAGCAATTCGGTGTTTGTCAAAGTTAGAACAAACAGGGTTCTTACACTATCAATATTTTGGAAATGTTCCTAGCATCTTCCACCATATATTTAACCTAAAGAAGTTTGTCTATGTCCTCCAAGATAACATCAAGGCAATGAGTGGTGCGAGGGGCACGTGCCTATGGGAATGCTCAAGAAGTTTCCCTACAGTCGAATACATTATTGCATTATCTATCACCACTTGAACCACTTTCTTTATACCAACCTCAACTACAACCTCCTCAAACATTTGGCTCGAATTTTCTGCATTCTGGATTATTGTTTGATGTATCAAAGGACTTCAAGAACACCATCTAACCACCTAAATCAACTTGAAAGCCGATGAGCATGTGGTTCCTTCCATCTGTTTACCCATCCAATAATATGTTACATCCATACTTGTTAAGTTTTAGGATAGCTGCAAATGTAATAGCACTCTATGTTGTATGTGTATTTTCCAAATGCAGCAATCTCTCTTTCATTTATATTGAGAATGAACATGTCTATTCATTATTATGAGATTAATATAATGACAATTGATTATGTAACTACATAAAAATATATATATACACACACACGCATGTAATATCTCTGAATCATTATTATATTAATTTCTCCTAATACTATTTTAGATATATATGTATATATATTATATCTCACATAATAAAATATATATATATATCTATATATTTTTTCAATAATCTCATAGGATTTATCCGACAAAAACTACAAAACATCAACACTCCCTCTTAGCTAGGGAGGACAAATGTCAACACTTATATGACACTTGACAACATCAATCATATGATGTAAGCAATAAAAGCATCATCCTCATTATGTAATCAATAGAAACATAGTCTCAAGATGTGGATTGCCTCCATCGGCGATTCTATCCGCAAGTTCTCAGGTGGATTGCCTCCATCAGCGATTCTATCCACAATCTCTCAGGTGGATTGCCTCCATCGGCGATTCTATCCGCAAGTTCTCAGGTGGATTGCCTCCATCAGCGATTCTATCCACAATCTCTCAGGTGGATTGCCTCCATCGGCGATTCTATCCACGAGCTCTCGTGTGGATTGCCTCCATTGGCAATTCTATTCACAAACTCACGAGCTTTAGAGTGGATTGCCTCCATCGGCAATTCTATCCACAATCTCTCGTGTGGATTGCCTCCATCGGCGATTCTATCCACAACCCACGAGCTTTAGAGTGGATTGCCTCCATAGGCAACTCTATCCACAAGCTCTCGTGTGGATTGCCTCCATCGGCAATTTTATTCACAAACTCACGAGCTTTAGAGTGGATTGCCTCCATGGGCGATTCTATCCACAAGCTCTCGTGTGGATTGCCTCCATCGGCAATTCTATCCACAAGTTCTCAGGTGGATTGCCTCAATCGGTAATTCTATCCACAAGCTTCTCAAGCTTTAATGTGGATTGCCTCAATCGGCGATTCTATCCACAAGTTCTATCTATTAAGATCTGTTTCAGCCATCACAAGATGTCTATCACAATAGAAGGTCAAGTTATTGTAAGATCGTCACCTTCCAATAAATTTTACAAATACAAGTGATAATCATTAGGAAGTCGTCAGTTCCTCATGATGTACACAGGGGGCAGGCCCATTAAAAACATGGAGTGACACACATGACATCCACCATGCCTCAGCGTAGAGGGTGGAAACAAGGGATTTCACCTCGAACTTCTCTCACGGAGAAGAACTCATTGAGAAGATATCAATTTGTTGATCTTTTCATCCAAGATTGCTTAAGATAAACTGCCAGACTCCCTATGAATCTGCTATCAATCTTCTGAGCTCCTGCAAGAGCATCCCCGGAAAAGATCAAGGCAAATAGCCAAGGTTACCCGGGGACGCATCCCCAGCCTAAATCGGCAAGTTTCCAGAACGGGGACGTCCCCGAGACGTGGGGACGGCTTGGGGACGGTTTGGCGACATCGCCACGTCGTCCCCAAATTCCACCAAATTGTACGGAACGTCCTTGGGACATGGGGAAGGCTAGCAAATATTTTGGGGACGAATGGCAGTCCCAGGGACGGCTAGGGACGTCGTAGACGTCCCCCGCGTCCCCGGGACGGGCGTCTGTCCCCAATGTTTAAAGGGCCAAAAAAATAGCCAAAAAGGCTTCCATAGGTGAGGTCGTTTTGTGGGCCCCACCACCACACTTGCCCTAAAAGGCCATGGCTCTTTATGGGCACATGAGCATTTTTTTCTTTCTATGTTGTCTGTTGTTTTAGCAACAAGTCTGGTTTTTTTATTTTGTAGCAGCAGAGAAGGTTTTCTTCATTGTCCAAGTGATTGTGCAAGGGTTTCAACTTCCTACATTGTGCAACAAGTGTGAAACTCTATAGTTCCATTTTTTCATTTGTTTTACCAATCTGAAAGCTTGAAAGTCTGATTTCATTGTCTCGGTTTATTACATTCTTAAATCTCAAAACTAAGCACAATGAGCAGCAGTGGGGATAGTAGTACTGATGAAGAGCATTTGGGGGATGAAAGTGTCAGTGTTTAAGCTAGTAGTGAGCAACAACAAACTGATAAATTTAAATGCCCTTCAACAATCAGAGCAACTATGCAAAGGGCCCCTTCAACAAAAAAAGACCTCTTCTCCAATATGTCACAACTAGGGGTGAAAAGAAAAAGAATGCAGGAGGGACTAGGGTATGGGATTGCCATATTTGCAAAGATGATTTTAGGGGCAGCTATACAAGGGTGAAGTCACACTTTTTAGGTATTGCATGTCATGGAGTTATAGCTTGTCCTAATTTGACTGATGAGGAAAAAATAGAATGTCAAAGATTGCACTTAGAGGCTGAAATGGGAGCACAAGGTATACCAATGACATCACCTTTATCTACTGCAACTGCACACTCATAGTCATCTAGGCCTATGACATCCGCCATTGGTACTACTAGCAGCCCTATTGAGACAAGAGGGAAGAGGAAGATTAATAGTGGTGAGAAGGGATCAGTGGAAAGTATGTTTAATGCACAGGCAAAGGAAAACACAGAGTCATCCATTGGTAGATCCTTTTTCGCTAATGGTATCCCATTTCATGTGTCCCGTTCCACTTATTTCAAACAAATGGTCAAAAATATAATAATTATGAGTCCCTCATTCACACCCCCAGGTGATCATAAGCTACAAACCAGCATCCTACATAAAGAGTATTCCAAGATTAATGTGTTGTTTGAGGATATGAAACGTACTTGGGTGAGGACGGGCTGCTCTATTGTGATGGATGGGTAGACCGATGTTAGACATCGGCCACTCATCAATATCATTACCACATCCCCTGTTGGCTCTTATTTTCTAAAGGCCATAGATTGTTCAGGGAAGCATAAGGATGCAGATTTTTAGTTCACCATTTTGAGGGATGCCATAGAGGAGGTTGGGTCAGCTAATGTAGTACAAGTGATCACAGATTCGGCACGTGTGTGCAAATCAGACGGTATGATGGTAGAGGGTTCTTATAGGCACATCTTTTGGACCCCTTGTGTTCATGCATTGAACAATGCATTAAAAGACATAGGGAAGATTGATTGGGTGAAACAAGTGGTGTCAGAAGCTAAAGAGATATAAATGTTCATATGCAACCACCACACTTCACTTGCTCTATTTAGGTCCTTCTCAAAGGAGTTCCTCAAACCATCTGAGAAGAGGTATGCCAATTTTAATTACAATTTAATTTTACTAGTGTAGTTTAAACTTTACTTCATTTATTAAATTATTTTAATTATTGTTGCATGTGTTTTACTTTTAAGTTTTAATTATAGGTATGCCACTT
>MU223893.1:36618-110721 GCA_018584345.1 Thuja plicata
AAGTAAGTTGCTGATTTTATTTAAAAATTAAAATTAAATGTTAGTCTTTTGCTTGCTGATTTTCATATTAAATTAAAATCTCTGATTTTAATTTTTGTTTGCATCTTGTAGATATCTTTGCTCTATCATCTCACCCATCGTAGAAGTCATTAGATATGTCGATACCGACTCTCCTAGTCTTGGAGAGATATATGAGACATTTGACAGTATGTTGGGGAGGATAAAGAAAACAATTGCAGCTAAGGATCCTACTTTGGGGTTTTATGAGCAGCGTATTAGGCCTATTGTGACGCGGAAGTGGAACATAATGAGTACCCCGCTTCGTATGGCAGCCTACCCTCTAAATCCCAAATGGTATGCAGAATTGGATGGAAGAGTCCTCCCATGTGATGATCCTGAAGTATTAGATGGCTTCACACAAACCATTGATAAGATGTATCCAGGGCGAGATGCCTCCATTCTTCGCACACAGTTCCTTGACTTCACACAACTTCGTGGCCCAAACTTGAGTAAACCACAGGCAAGTTGGATAGAGTGATTTTGGCACAGAGGGATCCTATTGGATGGTGGACGTGGCATGGGAGGGATACACCAGAGTTGAAAGTGATTGTCTCTCGCCTCCTTGCACAGGTTGCTAGTTCCTCAACCGCAGAGAGGAATTGGTCTACATATGGCTTTATCCACTCCCTCAAGCGGAATAGACTTACCTCTAGACGAGCGGAGAAGCTAGTGGTTGTGCATAGTGGTCTTCGACTTCAGGATCGTCAGACTCCAGAGTATAGGCAAACTCCACCTTTACGGCGGGATGTTGATCCTGAAGATGTGGCCCAAATTGACGAGGATGGGACAGCACCGGGATTGGTTGGGGTTCCATTGGATGAGAGTACATTTCCAGTGCAGCATGATAGTGACAGTGACTCAGAGGACTCTGATTGTGATGCCATGTTGGCAACAGAAGAATAGGAGCAGCAGTGTGCTTCATTTTATTTTCTATATTTTGATTTTTATGTTGAACTGTGAACATGATGATGAAACTTTATGGCAGCATCTAAGCCTTTGGGCATTTTTAGTTTTACTTTTCTATGTTAAACTTATATTTTGTTAGCATATGCATATTGACAATCCGACAATGAATTGAAATTTCAAATTTTCAGTTTTATGAATGCATAATAGAGTTAGACTATAGTTAAATTTTAATGCATATTGACTCTTGAGTACTGAGTCGGTTACTATTTAGTATTTACTAAATGGCATTGAAATGTTGTATGTTAAGGTTATATGATGTTTAATTGGAATGCTTTGTCTATATTTTCATATGAATGTAATGTATACTTGCAAATTTCCTTATATATTTGAAAATTTCCCTATATTTACTTTGTCATCCCCTGTTGTCCCCAAAATCGGTAAAAAAATTTGTCGTCTCGGAAATCCGTCCCCTGTCGTCCCTGTCCCAGAAACTTGGGGTAACACTGCAAATAGCTTTTATAGTACTTATAGAAATACAAATAAGAGAGATACTACAATGAGTAGATAAAGTAATACTCAAGGATAATAAAAACTTATCTACGCATCAACATCCTTGATACAAGTTGCTCCAATGAGGGTCCACATACATCAAATCAGAAAACACCTCCAATTATTTGAGAGACATCTCCCCTTTGAATCATCTCCCCACTAAGGATGGTTCAAATGGGAATGTAACATTGGTTATTATTCCCCCCCCCCACAATGAACGATTCCCACTCTTATATCATTGAACAATTCTCATGTCTTCTTGTGAAATGACTTGATTGCTCCAAGAGAGGTGACTATAATTAATGCTTTCTTTATAGAAAGAGACACCCTTCCTTCAATACGTTCTTCTTTGTTAATGCTTGACCACAATCATAACAAATTAATGTATCTCTTTAATGAAAGCCGCTTTCAAGAATTTCACATAGACCTGTGCAAAGTCCGTCATAACTTTTGAACCACAATTTCTCTCCAATCGCTCCGGTGAGATTCTTCCAAATTTGTTTTTCACCAACATATCCAAAATTCAGAAAAATCCAACAATGGATTTGTAAGATATGGTCCCTGTACTGAGACTGTATTTTCTGAGACAGTACCACATTCACCATCAACAAATTACTCTCTTACATTTGCAGTTTGGCTCTGATACCATGTTAAGTTTTAGGATAGCTGCAAATGTAATAGCACTCTATGTTGTATGTGTGTTTTCCAAATGCAGCAATCTCTCTTTCATTTATATTGAGAATGAGGATAGGAGAGACATGTCCCTTCATGGGACATGTCTTGTCTATTCATTATTATGAGATTAATATAATGACAATTGATTATGTAACTACATAAATATATATATATATATATATATATATATATATATACACACACACACATGTAATATCTCTGAATAATTATATATTAGTTTCTCCTAATACTATTTTAGATATATATCTATATATATTATATCTCACATAATATATATATATATATATATATATATATATTCAATAGTCTCATACGATTTATCAGACAGAAGCTACAAAACATCAACAATACTTGTGCAAAGATGTAATGTCCCTTTAATGGTTGATTTAGAAATTCAGGACAATTACTTTGAATTCTCTTTCTACACTAAAATTTGCATTATTTGATCCCATTGTAGACCTATGTAATTGAAGCATTATGGTATTTCCAAGAGCATTATATCTATATATATTTAACGGAATAGTTTATCTATAATATTGTCACCTCAATTTTGATGGTTACATATGTACTAAGTGGGTCAATTCCATTAATACTCCACATCTTCCTACAACCTTCAGTTTCCGATAAAGTTATATGTCAACGTTAATGATTATGATGATCAGTCATCTTGATGAGTCATCGATGACTATTCCCTAACCTCTGTGATCTCTTCTACAACATAAAATGGATTTGTATTAAGAATTGTGACACTGTCACATAGGTATACACATATGATCGCAAACTCAGTAGTATCAATGGGAACTGAATGTTGCAGCTAAGGATGTCAATTTGGAATATATTCCTTACAGATGTCGTGTGAACGGTGGAGAAATACTATGGATCAAAGCTTAAAATAGTTGATCGCATATTTTAAGAAACTAATATGCTATTCACGTGGATATCCAAATACACCATTTTGGTAATATGTTTGTACATTGGCTTGCTATGATCATTTAGAAGGTGTCTTCTTATATAGTCTTCTCCTATCAATTCAATGAAGAACGTCTCTTCTATCTGTTTGATAAATATATGATCTCAGATAATGCTAGATTCATATTTAGATAATGTCAGATTTACATATATTATCAATCTCATTCAGACATATAGCGGAACGAGTGAGTTACATATCAACTGCGATGATATTTGTGATGCTATGAATTCTTAATATAATCGATATAGTCCCAACTCTAATCAAGGTTGAAGCACGCAAGTTTTATGTCCCTCGTTCTCTCAATTGATGAACGACAATGTTACCCTTGTGAGCAGGGGAATTGGTCAAACAATCACACACAAAAATGATAACTTGTATGATCCTTTAGATAATGAGATGATTATACTGTTTGGGCCCCAGGTAGCTCTCACGAGCATAATCCTTTAATTATCCCAGTTTCTCCTTCCCATTCCATTCCCTGTTCCATGCCTTATTCATTCTCCATGATGCCGCTTATTATCCCCTTTGACGTCTCTTTAGAGAGACATGCCCTTCAACTATAGCTTGGTTGAATTATGTTTATTAATTAGTTGTTAAATATTAAATATTATTTTTATTTGGTTTAAAATGATTAAATATTATTATATTAAAATATTAATATTATAATATTTTTGAAGGAAATAAATATATATATATATATTAGTTACTATTATTTATTATTTATTTTATAAATATATTATATGTATATTGTATTAAAATATTATGTTATATTATTGATTTATTATCTATCTCTATATTATAATATTGTTATTTATTTATTATTATTATTATTATATAATTTATTTTTTAAATTCTATTTCAAAACAAGGACATCACAAAAGATTTTTTCTGCTCTTCCACAATTGAGTATGTATTCATCGTTGCCTTTTGGAGTAACAACCCACTTAAGTCATATAGACTAGGAAACTTGTATCCTTTCCCTACAATAGTGAAGGTGGTGACCAATTCTCCCAACATGAGCATCTTGCCATATTGGACTAAGTTATAATTGAAAAAACTTGTACAAGCTATGTTTGCTTGCTCATGCCTATCCTTGTTCCTACTTTTACCTTCAAGCAAGGGCTATGGACCAAGTTTGTTATGTGTCACATAAATTTTCTAGATATGGTTGAAGCTCGATGAAGTGGGGTGAGTTGTGAATCAATGGATGACAACTGGAGCCCATAATCTTTGTCCCCTTATCTTCCCCTAATTGTTGCACTGTATGGGGATTAATTATTGATGAAATGATTTTTTGTACCTTCTCTAATCTTTGATGCCAAACCAAAGCTAGGGTTGCACTCATCTCCCTTTCAACATTTGGCTAAACAATTAGGCATAGCTGAATGCTACAGCCAAAGGTCCATGCACGTTGGTAAATGAGGCAATCGATGGCTCCACTGATCTTCAACCCACAATAGTTGCAAATGACTGATCGTGCAATCAATCCTTGTATGCCATGCTTCCAAGAAATGCCCCTTCCACCGTAGTTTCCACTTCCTAATGGCATTTGCGTGTTAAAAAACAAGAAAAACAAATTCAATCATTGCAATCCTAGCATTGAAAAAATTAAAAAGGATGGCTTTGATAATTTATTAAAAGATATAAAGTTGTAAAAACAAAATGTCAAAAAAACCCTACATTAGCGTGAATAGATGTGATACAAATAAGGAAATGGAATATCCACATTAATTAAGAAATCAATAAGAATTTGACTGCTAATGCTGAAAAGAACTAAAAAATACCCAATACAAAGTTGAAACTTCAAAATTTGTAGAAATTTCTCTTCTACAATCCCTTAAATCACAAGCTTAAATAAGCTGAAAGAAGACCTCTAGCCTATCCCCTTTTCTCATAGGCTAAAGTATATTACAAAGGAAATAAAAATAATTATATTCTAAGTGGACCCAATCACTTCATTTTCAAAAAAGGGCTGCTTAAATATTATTTTTGGGCCCTGTGTAATGTACAAAATGTAATTTGAACAAGGGCCTTTGGATGTAATTTATTAATACTTTTAACTAATTGGAGGGAAAAAGTAAAATAATAATATAGAGGGCCCAAAAGCGCCTATAAAAGAGAAGTCCAGGCTCACATCAAATCATCCATGATCATTATTTTGATTTCAAATTTCAAACTAAAGCTCTCAGAGACAAAAACCTTGGCTGGTGATTCCCAGAGGAGGAAAACCTTCTTGGATTCATGTTTGCAAGCAAATTATTCCACATCATCAAATCAACATGTTTGGTCTGGGTTTCAAGTTTACGTGCTGCTGCTACAGTACTTCTATAGAAAACGTGCTGATTTTACTATTATTTGGAGTTTTTTGTCATCATTGTTGTAGAATTTCAAAGGTTGGCAAGTATTGTTCACATTGAAGGAGGTTTAATTTGCACATGCGTACACTTCCAGCATTCAAGCAGCTCATACATGCCTCATGGCCGGTGATGTACTTTTGATTTTTATTGGAAACTTATTGCTGTTCCTGTACCTTGTTCCACGTCTGATTTGCTATTAAATATATTCTCAAAAGGTTTATTTATTACCGCCTAATAAATGCTGTCGTTGAGGAGCAATTTACCATTTTTATTTCCACTGTGTAGAAAATTTGTAACTTCTGCTGTTATAAATTATTCGTAAGGGTTTTAAATGTGTCATGCCATTATTATCCTTTGAATCTGTTGTTTACTTAAGTCGCTAATTGAATAAAGGTTTGTGCGAAATGTTAAAAACCAATATTTTTGACCGGCAAGTGTGCATAGGGCCTGGGTTTATATTTTGCATTCAATTTACTATTTAAAATAAGTAACATATTCTAAAAATTATCAGCATGGTATAGAATTTCAGTTTCATATTTTATACTCAGCATTTATAAATAAGTGTATATTCTGGAACATATTTCACTTTCGCTTTGCATATCCAGAAAAATATTCTCAAAATTGCATATTGTTCCAAGATCCATATTTAGGGACAATACAACAAACAAGTAGCAATTGCAACTAAATAGACTATGGAGGCATTTTCTGTCTTTTCTGTGCATTTGCAGTGTTTTTGCCAGGTTCCAGGGCTCCTTGTCAAAGTCAACAAATACTTGCCACAGAATTTGCCCAAGTCAAAGGGTGAATAGCTTGTCTCCTCAAAACAACTCACAAGCACTCCCGAGTGAAGTGGATACTCAATAAATTGTAAGACTTTAGTTGACAGACACTCATAATGTGGTTAGGCGGGTATCTAGTGCAAAAAACTTAAAAAGTAATAGTAAACTTATTGGATCTATTTCTTATGGGAAGCTACTTATGATGTTATAAACTAAGGTTTACCCATTTAAGTAAATCCATTTGTTGCATATCAATATCACTACTAATTTAGAGAATCATTTTCCTCAATATTTGCAAGATTTGTTAGTTGCAAGGATACACGGGGACGCGTCCCCTGCCCCAAAACCTAGTCCCTGTCCCCTGTCCCCTGGCCGTTTCGGGGACGTCCCCTTGCAATTCCCGATGCCTGCCCAACCCTCCAAAATGCCAAGGAATGTCCCCTACCATTTGGGGACAGCTAGCCATCCCCGAAACGGCTAGCAGACATCCAAGGGACGACTAGCCATCCCTAAACAGTAGGCGAGATTTCTGATTTCTTGGCGTTGAAAAACATAAACTAATTTGTTTTCTTTAATTTTGTTTGCTTCTATACCTTTGTATAAGAATCAAAACAATATATTCAAATTTCAAATGTATGAGAATCAAATAGACAATTAGAAGTTACATCTGTTTAATTTGCTGAGTGAGTCCTGCCAAGTCCAAGTCTCAATACTATGCTTGAAACGGCTAGCAGACATCCAAGGGACGACTAGCCATCCCTAAACAGCAGGGGACATTTCTTGGCATTGAAAAACAAAAACTAATTTTGTTTGCTTCTATACCTTTGTATAAGAATCAAAACAATATATTCAAATTTCAAATGTATGAGAATCAAAACAGCTATTCTAATTTCAAATTTATGAGAATCAAATAGACAATTAGAAGTTACATCTGTTTAATTTGCTGAGTCATGCCAAGTCCAAGTCTCAATACTATGCTTGAACACTTTCATTCTTGAGTTTTGAAATTAAAAAGATACACTATTACATTTCTTTGTATGATTGTACTTTATTTTCTTTGAAAATGTCCACAATTTGGCAGTGACCATAGTGGCTACCATTGATGATCCACTTCTGCCAAGGGCAGATAGTGATTGGATGGTTTTGAGTCTTTGGATATTGATAACCAAATAGTTTCGTACAATGTCATATTTTGATGTTTAAGACTTCTGGATAAATGGTTGAGACTTTTGGATATCAACAGATCATGGATTTTTGATGTTTGAGACTACTGTTATAATGCTTTATTAAAATTTGTTATGCTATTATACTACTGCTCTTGTGATTTATTTACATATTGCTATTTTTGCTATCAGTTATTGACATATCTCTCTCTTTCCCCCTCTGTAATATATTAATATATTTGAATAATCAAATATATATGTGTGTGTGTGTGTGTACTGCCGTCTCTTGCCGTCCTCTAAAAATGGCCCTCTATGAAACGTCCCGGAAATGCATCCCCTGCCATCCCCCTGTCCCCGTCCCCAAAACGCCATGGAACATAGGTTAGTTGCAATCTATTCATGGTATCAAAGAGATTATTGTGTAGTTATTCCTTCTTTGTTTGTAGGTATGCTATGAATGGTATCAAAGATGTCTGCTGATAAACAGTGTAGAAAAAAAACCTGTTAATGCAGATTCCACAAACTTCCAGAGTTTCAAATTGAGACAAAATATTTGTTGTTGAGAATTAGATCGAGAGATGTTTCTAGCAAGCACAACAGAATCAATTTTCTACCTGTATTTAGAAAGACATACCCAACCTCAGTTGCAATTCTAAAACCACCGAGGAAAATTGCAGTTTCTGGTATCCTAAAGTAGGCTGAGCATATAACGTTCCATTCAAGTGTACAATAGATATGATGTTTCTCATGTTTGAAAATAGAGATTTTAATCATTTAAATGAGCACATTATAAATATCTTTTATGACGACTTCAGGTAAAACGAAGCTCTGCAAGTTGAACTATTTTCAGCTCTGTTGTACCAATACAAAACTCTTTTGTATTGAGTCATCTTTCAAGTCAAATCCTTGGTGTTCCTGAATGTTGTTCTTGTCATTTAGAGTCAACGTCTTTGTAGCGGTCAACGAAAGGAGGTTTTGACCGCATCAAGCATGGAAAAAATCAAGAATTGCACGAGGTAGAGAAGAAAAGAGTGGTCTAGAACAAGGAATAGTACATTCACGTCAATTAAAGTGTCAGTGCACTAAGTGATCCAGTTTTGACAGAAGAATAGATATAAAAGGTACATCAAAGCTTCAGGAGCATGCTTATACAAAGGAGAGTCACTTTTTGGTGTCAAGTCATGAGAAATGATGAATCACATCAAAAAAAGTGCACTTTTCACTTAAGTAAACTTTAAAACATAACAAAATATGCATATGGCCCCAAAAAGTGCATGAGGATCGAAAATGTTGTCCAAGGGAGAGGAAGTCACTTTGTGATATTTAAATTAGAAGAAAAAGTGCATAAATACATCTATGTATATAGTATATAGACATGCATACATGTGTGAGTGTATATACATATTCAAATGGTGTAACCTATCAAACCTAACTTCTAATATATAATCTTATAATAAGTTTTATACTAACTTGCAAGTTTATACTAATGAAAATGAATGTAGCTAACAATTATGTATATATAAGTATGTGTGTGTGTGCATGTGCATGTGCATATATGTATATATACATAGATATATATACACTACATACGTATATATATACATACATACATAAACATATATAGATACACATATAAATATATATATAGACATATACATACATATGCACATACATAGATGCATGCATGTGTGTGTATTAGTACATTACATCCATAACTGTTAGTTATGTTCATTTCAACTAATATTTAAAAGTTAAATTTAGATGTCCTTTTCCGTCTTTCACTTTTTTAGGATTTTGCATCAAAGAACTATTGTTCTATTACAAATCAAACATAATTTTCACATGGACAGTACAATGAAACATGTGTACATAAGAATAAAATCATCACGTACAAGTTGCTCTAGAACTCTCTATTAATATAGAACATATTTTCTCAAACATCACACCTTTTGATGGGCACACCAAGGATGAAACAGGATGGAGCATTTTGGAACCCTGCATTGTATACACAAACCTCCAGGTCGTTTGCATATAGAACAAACCTGAAAAGCAAACCCAAATGTTTTCAATCAAAAGCCATCATTGTGAATTCCCTATATGCACATATGTAGAGAAAATGTGCAAATATTGAATAATCATAAAAAGAAAATGTTATTTCATCTGGATATGAAAATTGGAAGAAATTAAAGTGCCTACAGAAGACTCCAATATATGTATCAACTAAGAAATTATCCATTCAAAATGAAATTTAGATAACAAATAAGCATATGCCTTGTAATAAAATCACTAGGATCAAATTTATTGACAAATTCCACTTGTTTGAGTATACTTATGCCTTCACTCATGCTTAAATATGACAGATTTGTATTCAAATATCCTAAACCTTATCTTTATCTTTTAAAAAATATTTACATATCTATCATTAATTCAACACTCACCACTTTCTTTCTAGGAGTTGTAGCTCCAGATACATCAAATACACCCATTGTAGCAACATTTAAGCATCTTGTCCCAGGCATCCATAGCCCACAAACCATGTGTACCCATTGAGTTACGCCAGGATTATTTACAGCGGCCGTAATAGTGTTATGTACTTGGAATTCACTGTTGACATAGTTTTGTGCCTTCCCTGTTTTAGTAGTGTCTTGTAGTTGTACATCTTCAAGATTGCTTTTGAAGCATGATTTATTATTGTCTTGCTTTCCCAATGATAAAATATTCATCAAGCTATTAACAGAAGCCCCAAATTCAACTTTATGACTTTCTGATATTCGTGGAGGAGGCTTGGCACCAAATTCATTGACTGGGTCACACTTATTTTGAGGAGGGCTCGTATCTTCTGGCAAAGCCTTTGAATTGGTGTCCCTTGTCACTTGCCATACTTGTAACAAGCTCTTTACAATATTGCGTGTTTTTTGTGCCCGAGTCATAGCTCCTCCTCCATAGCCACAAAGAACGCATACCTGAGTGCACCAGATTTGAACATCAAAATTGGTGTCAGAAAAAACACATTGCCTATAAATTCCATTAGTGGAAGTTGAACTCCAAGAAAAATATTAAAAAATTATAACCAAAATCAGAAACCACACCCCCAAAGAGGTAATGATAAACAACATGAAAATATTAAATTATGCCATGAACAATGACAAAATCAATTTGCACTTCTCTTTTTCTTCATTTAAAAAAAAAGCGAAATTTTATTTCAGACTCTATATCCAAAATACAAATTTCTAAGATGCAGATGAAGCATATTTAAAATATGAACTCGTCTAAAATTAAGGGGAAAAACTCTGTTCTGATTAGAACCCATAAACAACATTTCCCAAGCTTGCAGGTGAGCCATTTCCAATTTTGAAGACAGCAGATTTTCAATTGTTTCACTTAAATATTCATATCTTTATTACAATTGTCTTGCCATATTTATGCCAAGAAAACCTTCTTTGAAAATAAATAACATTTGCTTCATCATAAGCCAATATAAAAATAACTAAATTCTTCTTCACTGCAGAGCAATCCAAACTAACCTTTGTTTCATCCAGTGCAATCTAAAAATGACTAATAAACAGCCCTGTTTATTGCTCCAGTTTTTTTTGCATTTTTTTCACCAATTCAACTTATTTTGCAAATCTCAGATAAAGATCTCATGATAATTCTGTTCATGTTATATCAGACTTCACAGAGCACAGCAAACTCAGGCATATACTGGGAATATAGTGCAGAAAAGACCAAGCTCTGGACCAATACAAGACTCAAGCTATAACACAGGAATGCTTACCCAAGGAAATACAATAGCATAGAATGTTTGGATGTTAAAGCCCAGCAAACTATAAATGGAAACTCATCTGCCCAGCAACATATCCATGATTCAAAACAATGCTCGATGTGGAGATTCGTCTCTTTCCAAGGCACCAAGATACCAATTTGCTCTTCACAATTCGACACTCACGCCCAATGGAATCTGGCCCAAATTTTTGCAATCTCTTTCACAACTGTTCCTCAATACTTGTACATGAAGTTTTCTGATATGTGAATGGTTTGATGAATCATAGTGTTTGCAGACTTGGCAATCTCTTGCATTCATTTAATACCTGTCATGAGCCCTAATATATGTATGTACAATACAAATATATTCCTAAATACATATACTCTATTTAAATATTGCTCTAATAATAAATACATAAATCCCTTATTTAATGACTGATTGATAACTATTTTGATTATATCATACTAATCGATATAGTCTTAATCAATAAATATAATATTAATCATTAATATTAATCTATACTATTAATATTAATCTATAATCAATATTAATAATATTATTTATCAATACAAAATCAATCTTTGTATCTAATTAATAATATTATCATGTTAATCTTTGTAATATTATAAAATTAATCCTATATTCAATTAATAACATTATAATAATATAATAAATTTTATATTATATTTTCCTATGTTCTAACGGCACACTAGAAGCCGATCATAATCTACAGCAAGCTCCTAAGTCTCTGCGGATGTAGTTAGCATTGATTATGAGGAATGACTTGTATGAATGTTAAACAATATCAATTTAAGGGGAAGATGACCAATCAAACGATTAGTCATGAATATTGGTAAGTTATATTCAAACTACGTGATATTGATATAGTACAAACACATACCACCAAAGAATATGATCAATCTATTTAAGAAGAGAAGGATTCTCGATGGCATAAGGAAGACTAATCCATGGTAAACAATCAGCATTTCATTAAGCCAATATCATTGGGAAGGGATGCGATGTCATCCAACAGTCAGTGAATACAAGTGGGTATTAATGTTAAAGAAAGGTATTAAAGTATAACAAGCAAGACAGCGATAATATCAGCAATCAATAAATAATTAAGATGATACTAAATGGTATCATCGATTGGTCACAAAGAGGAATGAGCCATGTCTTTAGAGTGCAACCAATCCTTTCAGTATTTGAAGATATATATGGAAATTGGAATTATTGAAAGGAAGACCATCGGAGATGGAAAAAAGGATCAGATGCTTATCGAATGGAAGACTAGACTATATAAATAGAGTCATACTTTTTACAAAGAAAGAATCGGAGAATGAATATAGATTGGATATGACAGAATTAGATCACGGTTAAGGAATACAGATGGAAGAATCAATCAGCGTATGGAGTGTACACTCGGCGCTGAGTTGACAGCGAATAAGATTTTGTTAGAGGAAGCCCTTAATATGATATATGTATATTCGAAATCAAGATGATATATATATATATATATATATTCAGAATTACTTATATTATATATTAAAGAAATGCATATAATAGTAATCAGAAGCATATATTCATACAAGTATACATCTATATAAGCAAATCAGAATATTATATATCTATATGCATATATGTAAATAGAATCAGAATTATATAGATATATTATATATATCTGAAACATATATTTAGTCTAAACAACAGAATGATCTAATATATATTTGAAATATAAGAATAATCTTATATATGTTAATAAGAATGAAACCAGAACTATGCATCAGCTATGTTATATAGATATATGCATATATTTGTAATATATGAGATAGGAATATATATACTTAACTAATTCCTTAATCACTCACTAATTACAGTTAAGAGGATAGGGAGTGTAGGTAGGAAGAGGCAGAGTAAATCAGTCGCATGTCGGGAATGTCCCGAGATAGGTAGAACCTTGAGGGAACCCGCTTGCAGACTGTGTCAAGCATCCTAGCACACTAAATCTACCATCTTTCTTAAGGTTAGCGATTAGGAGTGAGGTGAGGAATTAAGGCTTAAGTATGTATTGTGAATTAGGGATTGTTCTTAATATATAATCTAATTTAAATGCATAGTGTTGTATGTTAATCATTGGGAGTTGGCATTTGTCTAGTAGGGAACGTTACTAGTATCCATTCCCAAGTGCGATCGAAACACTAATTGGGAATTCGGGAGCAAATTAAGTAAGGTCCTATTTAGGGGACATTACAACACCATAATGATAATCTTATTACAGTATGCTTTGAATTGCACAAATAAATAAAATGGGACAGCAATCAGAAAATAACAAAAACTATTATAAACCAAAGGACTCATGTAGTAACATAATTGTTTTCTGACCTGGAAATAATAATCGCCGCCTTACTTGCAATGGCAGCAGTCAAAGCATCAACTTATACAAACACTGGGAATGGCCTTAGACAGTATGCATTTCACACACAAGGCTTTTGGTCTGATTTATATTTCAGGAATCACAATTTGCCAGAGATTATTTTCTGTGCATGAACAGTGCTTAGCAGCAAATAAAGTCCTCGTAAACCAGTATGCAGGCAGCAACTTATCCTTTAAACCATATATTTAACACCAGTAATAAAATATTACCCGGAATATCAAACCACCCAGCACTAGCAGAGATAGAAATGTCAGCAATCATGTTCAGTACAACACCCGGTCTGCGCTGGAAAGGTTACAAGTCTAGAAACCTTCATTCTGAGTATGTGCCAAGTAGATTTTGCTTGATAAGAAGTGGTCATCCACAAACAACGCCCATGTCTGACTATTGGTTCCTCATGCCAAGATTTAGAACATTAGAAATAAAAAGAAGGCACCATAGGATCATGCCATGGAAAGAAACTCAAATTCGGTAACTAATTCCATGCCAATGGTGAATACTGAATAGGAAAGGTGCAGCTCAGGTATATATGTGTGATTAGAGAGGTGAGGATACACAGGTCCTATGCCACGGACTGAACCATATTCTCCCACTAATCACCTCCACACAGCAGCAAAGGATGTAAAGGATAAATCGCAGCAGAGCTCTTTCTTGCCAATAATAATCAGACAGTCAAACTTCCTCTTACATCTCACAGAAATGACGCCGTCTACAATAGGCATCTAGAGAATCAAGCTTGGCAAATTTATCTCAGCATGAGATTTCAGCAATCTGGCATAAAACCCTTTCTGAGATCTCAAACTGAATCCTCCAACAATTTGAACAATGAGGTGCAATGACGAACCCTAATATGAATCCACTCCAACTCACCGAATAATCCCAAGGGTTTCTGTTCTTAGGTTCCTAAACTGAAAGAAAGAAGCTCTCAAGTCCTCAGAGAGAAATAACAAAAATCAAGCATAATCTGAATGAACTTCTCATTGTTCTTTTATAGACCAATATAGAGACTCTTGGCTTTCCCTCTGCTTTGCCTCTTCATTTCCTTTCTCTGTGTCTTTTGATTTCCTTTCTCTTTTAGTTTAATTTGAACTTAGGGGAAATAATAAAGTGGCTTTATTAAATTTTCACTTAACTCACCATTAAAGTCACTTTAATACTTTATTAAATAATTAGACTAAGTTGTCATTAAATTTATTTATTTTCAACAACTTAAATTTTAATTATTTAATTAATTCCTAATGTCCAAATAAAGGGAACATTACAATGACTATTTTTGTTTGCTCACAAAGCCATCTAAATTTGCCATAACAATATATCTACAACCTTTACATGGCATTAATCCAGTGAAACATGGCGACGCGTTTCTGCCCCAGACCCCCGTGTTTCGAAGTCGGGGACGTCCCCGAGACGAGGGGACAGCAACAGCGCGTCGCCCTGCCATCCCGCCGCGGCCACCGGGACATTTGGAGACAGCAGAGATAGCTCGGCATCACTGAGACATCTGGGGGACGCCTAAATGTTCCTTGACCGTCCCGGGGATGCCCAGACGTCTCCCATCACAAGACGGCCAAAAAAATAATTATTTTTTTGTCTTTTAGGGTTTCATTTGAACACTAATTTATTGTGGGTCCCATCTAGGACCCTCCAAGCCTACAAAACCCCCTCCAAGCTTCATTTTTACTCACAACTTTATTTCTCATTGTTTGCTACATCAGATAAAGAAGAGTGAAAAGGAGAGAAAAGAGTGATTGGAATAGTAAAAGGAGTGAGTGCAAGTGAAAGGGGAGTGACAAGGAGCCAAATGAAGATTCTACACGTTCTTGAAGATATTTTTACAAGGTAGGGGTTTTGTTTGTTTTCTGATTTTCATTTTTTTTTCTTGTTTCATTTTCTAAACCAGACTTGATGTTGAATCTTGTGGGCAAAATGAAGAATCACATAACATTCTAATCATTCTTCATTTTGCCCTCAAGATTCAAAAAATTAAATTTTGTTTTCGAATTTGAAAATTGTTACAATGTAAATTAGAGTTTTAATTTTTTTAAGTAGGCTGAAACTAGGTGCTTATTGAATTTATCTTGTGAAATGCAATGTCACAATGAGCTCTCATAGTCATGATATGAGTGAGGATGAGATAGAAATTCATTCTCATGGTGGAAGTGAATCAGAAAATGAACCTGAGCATGAGGCTGAGGGGGGTAAGCATGGTGTTGATTGGGAAGGCCAAACTAGTTATGTGGCAAGTGGCAAGTGTACCAATTACTAGAGATTGCCCCTCCGAGCTTTTGGCAAAGTTTGCGAAGGGTTCTTATGATCCTAAGTCTCCTCTCAAACAATTTGCAACAAGAATACCAGACACATCGGCGACAGATGGTCACACAAGGAAATCGAGATGTAACATGTGTAGTATGGAATGGTTTGGCAGCATTACTAGAGTTAATGCACACTTCCATTTTATTGGAGGAAAAGGTGTGGATCTGTGTAAATTGTTTAAACAGGCTGCGAATATCAATTATAGAATTGAGATCAACAAGCTTTGGGTTCTTTCTGATGACAGTGAAGTTGCAATGCCTACTACTTTGTTTTGTAGGATGCAGGTTCAGGATATTTAGCAATGCTAGAGCCAGCCACATGTTTCTACTCGTTCATGGCATCAGAGAGCAAGATAAATGTCACGACCTTCATCCACTCAAAGTGTTGTGGCCCAATCAGAAGAGCATAAGGGGAAACGCAAGATGCAAGGTAACCCCATAGCTGAATTGTTCAATGTGCAACTCAAGGATGAGATAGATGATGTCATTGGCAAGTTCTTCTTTGCCAATGGCATCTGTAATGATGCTAACCGGCCATTTTCCCAAATTTTACCAATAAATCTCATACAGATTTAAACATTTAAATGCATGCAATAAATCATCAATTCGATAACAATAAACCAGCAAATATCCCAATAAAACCTCAGCAAATATTATTGCGTAAAACAACAGCAATACAATAATAATGGGATTTCCACAATCCAAAATCTGAACTACAATACTCGGCAGAATGTCAATCAACAGAAAACAACCTGTGAATGCAATGGCGAACTCTGCAGTGAATCCGCACCAAAGACGAACTGGGGCTACGTCCAATCCTCCTCTGAGCCAAAAGGGTTTCCGTCCTGAAGGCTGAATTCAAAAGCTAAAGCTTCCTGATATCTCCAAGAGATAAAATATCATATCATAAACTAAGCATAACAAATGAGCCTTCAATCCTTCTTTTAAAGCAATGGCTGTGACTCTTCAGTTTCCCCTCTCTGCCCTTTCATATTCTCACTTAAAGTCACTTTTTAAATAAATATAACCATTGGTTATAAAGTGACATAATAAAATAAAGTGAGGAATCTTCTAGCATTAAAACGGAAGACCAAACGAACTCGGATGAAGACGTGTGATAGCTTGCCAGAAAGCTCTCGGCGAGACGCTCCGAGTCCACTACTGAAATGCCAGGTACACTGAGTTCTTCCTACTTACTATAAATAGTAAGCACCCTGGAAACCCTGCGGGAACTAATCTGATTGGCCCGAAACTGAAAACACCTAGGCCAAACACCCCTCTGATCCTCTGCCAGACCTCGGTTAGCCCACCGAACCATGATGAAAGGCTAACTATAAGGCACAAAATAATGTGCCCCGAAAAGGGGACATTACAGCATCCCATTTCATATTGCTCAATCTACTTATTATAAGGAGATTACATCAATTGTGGCAAGAGGAAGATCATATGTGCCACAAGTTGAGCACAAATTGAGGACCACAATCTTAAATAAGAACTATTCCAAGATCAATGTTTTGATGGAGAAGATGAAGACATGTTGGGTGGAGTCTGGATACAGCATACTTATGGATGGGTGGACAGACATTAAGCATCGTCCACTCATCAACATCATGGATACATGTGCAAAGGGCCCATACTTTCTTAGGGCAATTGATTGTACAAGGCATCACAAAGATTCTGATTTTCAATTTGAGGTCATTAGGGAGGCTATTGAGGAGGTTGGGCCACAAAATGTGGTCCAAGTAGTGATAGATGCAACACGTGTACAGAGTTATAGGGAAGCTTATTGAGGCAGCCTACAGACATATTTGGTGGACTCCATGTTGTGTGCATGCCATGAGCAATACATGAAGGACACGGGGAAGATTGACTGGATTAGAGGAGTGGTCAGCAATGCGAGAGATGTGCAGATGTTTATCTACAACCACCACACTTCACATGCACTCTTCAAGAGCTTTGGGAAGGAGTTCTTGAAACCAGTTGAGACCAAATATGCATCCTATTTCATTCTCTTGGAGAGAATGATTAAGTTGCAAGAGGCACTACAACTCATGCTTATAACTACAGAGTGGAATCAATGGACTTAGGCCAAGATAGAGTAGGGGAAGAGGGTGAAGGATATAGTGAAGAGTGATTTATTTTGGAGTGAAGCAAAATACATTGTCTACATTGTCTCTATCATTCCTCTGGTTTTCCAAGTCATCAGATATGGGGATGGAGATGCACTTACCCTTGGAGAGATGTATAAGTGCATCGATGCTTGACCAAATGAGGCCTATTGTGCGAGAGAAGGACCCCACTTTAGTATTCTACAATGTGCACATTTGGCCAAGCATTCAACACAGATGGGACAAGCTGAACACTCCCTTGCATATGGTTGCTTAAGCATTGAATCTGAAGTGGTACATGTCAAGGTCTGGTAGAATTACAGCAATTCAGGATGATGAG
Source organism: Thuja plicata (assembly GCA_018584345.1). Classification (NCBI taxonomy): domain Eukaryota; kingdom Viridiplantae; phylum Streptophyta; class Pinopsida; order Cupressales; family Cupressaceae; genus Thuja; species Thuja plicata. The sequence goes on from MU223893.1 coordinate 55,056, forward strand.
GTGAAGGCAAGGTTCTTTAGGTGCATTGATAAGATGTATGATCCTGGTAATATCGGCAAAATTTGCACTAAGTGGACGAAATCTACCACTCTTAGAGGTTATTTTGATGCATCAAAGATAAATATAGGAACTATGGCACACGAGAACCTGATTTTGTGGTGGAACTGTCATGGACAAAAATCAAAGACTACCACACCAGTCATTCGTCTGCTATCTCAGGTTTCTAGTTCTTCAGCCATGGAGAGGAACTGATCTACTTATAGCTTCATCCACTCTCTTAAGAGAAACAGACTTACATCTAGGACAACAGAGAAGCTTGGGGTTGTACATAGTGCTTATCATCTCATTGACCACAAGACACGTGCACAAGGAGAGTCCAGCAACACAATGGGATGTAGAGCTAGAGGAGCCATCACATATTGATGAGGATTAGGATGCTGCGACTTCAGATGCAAGTTTGGTAGGTGTTAGTTTGGTGGATCCTAACCACAAGGAGTCCAGTAGTTCCAGTAATAAGGAGTTTGTCTTGGGGGATTATTAGAGGCCTCCCTTCACTGCATTTTGAAATTTTGTACTTGTTTTGATATCACGCCCCCCCCCCCTCCCTCGAGCATCGTCCCCAAACTTAGGCCCTTTGTCCCCCCGTCCTTGAGAAAAAGTGGAACACTACTTTAATCATTCTACCTTCACAAAATAAACTAAACCTTATTTATTACAATAAAACTAACTAAACAAGCATAAGTTTTATTTGTCTTTGTTTGCATGTATCTTATATCTAATATCATTTATTAGTTTCTCCATATTACCTCTCGTATCCTTTATTCTTTTATGCATAGCTATTATCACGAATATCGTTATTCTTTTCTAGATGATAGATATCTCGTGTTTTACTATTATTTGTGCACTCTTCTTAAGATGTTTTCAAATCATTATAATTTCACCCTACCTAGGTTATTTGATCTCCAATCATTGCAAATAGTAAAGGGAGATCTTACAATTACACCAAATAGTTTTGCACCTAAAATACAATTCCTTGGCTCTCCTCAAGCTACTGGCCAAATATCTTTTAAAAAAAAGACTTCAAACCAGATTCTGATTGAGGCTAAAATGAGGTATCCTTTGTACTATTGTCCATTTTTGTGTTGGTTAACAGATTTGTCCTTCGGAAATAAATACATAAACTGACTCGAGATGCCCAAGAAAAAGAACAAATGTTACCAACAGTTGGAGAAATTATCATTGGATTGATAACCTTCCTCTGAATTGAGAGGTACAGCTCCCTCTTGAGATATGCAATGAATGGAATATAAAATGTGCTTTTCACCAAAAAGTATAAAAGGCATTAACATCTACCTATAACCATGCAAGTAGATGCAAAAGATTAAATTCCAAGAGTGAATGCAGACAATTAAGACATAGCCTAACTATCCATACCCACGAATGATAACTAGAGAAAGAAAGAATACAGACTCTTTTCAACAGATGACTTAATCTGAAATCAAAGTTTCAGAATCAGATGCATACACAGTTTAATGCAATAGAATAACACTAAAAGTAATCACAAAGAGACAAAGATCATTGTGATTAAAAAGAAACATTGATGAATTCAAAGTTTCATAAATAATTTCTTCATCCCTCCAACATCAAAACACGGGTTCACAGACCCTGTACAATATAACTGTGTTGAAAAGTAAATTTTGCTCTTTCTAACAATGAAAAATCAGAGAGAAAATCCACTTTCTCCCCGTGAAGGAAAAAGAACCCCCCCGTAGAACTCCCTCTTTTTCTTTTTAGCCTTCCTTCTTGACCATACATACAAAAGTTGTCCACAACCAAGAACTTTTCGGCTTCTTGTAACCAATTCTTGGTAACTGAAAATTGAATATCTATCATTCTTTATAAATTAGCTCTCAGATTAGATTGCTCGAAGAGAGGTGGGTCCCTTTCAGTTTCTGAAGTTAACTTTTTAATGACATTTATAATTATAGATAATGTTGGACTAGATATGAACATGCCCATTTGTCTCATAATGATTAGGGCTATATAATTTGCAAAAATTGATATCGAGTCATACCATAAAAGACCCAAATTTGTCCTCTGAGACTTCTTTGACCCATCTTGCAATTTTTCGTGCAGCTCCTAGAATCTTTGAACTTGGACAAAATATTCAGGTTGCTTAATAAATCCCAAAATCGAATCCATTATTAAAATGTAAATAATTTCATTGTCAGCAATTCCAATCTTCCAAGTTCCCAACTCAGCAAACACATTTGCATTTCTTTCATGCCCTGTTGATCTTTCCACAGAGCCTACAATGTGACAATCTCTTATTTCTGACAGCCTTGCAATTCTGACTGTTTCATTTTCTGCAAGTATCATTTCGTCCCAAGTTTGATTATTGGACCCAATAATGATTTTTGAGAATCGCATGCACTTTTGAGTCAACACATCATCAGTAACACAGAGGGGTAGTCGGACAAAAAGAGAACTCTCGCGCCCGATCGCCTAGTAGAAAGTTTTGAATCCTCTTCATCTAGCTTTGACTGCATTCATTGCCATCACTGTATTGGCAGTTCATGTGCATAGTTTTCCACTTCAAGCATTAGTATTAGTCTCAGGCGGGGCATGATAAAGATGGGGAATCCATAGTTCCTCTTTGGACAACTTTTGAACCCATGACCGTGATGCTGGTATTCATGGATTCGTGAGATCAGAACTGAGAGCGAATGCTCTTCTTTGTCTGTAAGCAGATCGTAGGAAGATAGCATTTCCAACTATCATATCTCATTATCGTTGACCAGGAAATATTGAAAACTAAGTTGAGGAAGACTATTGTTTTGGAACCATTCATACTGCCCGATTTGATTCGGGGTTTGAAATTCATCAATTCCCTCACAACTTTGTTGATCGGGTCTGCAGTCATACTTAGAACCAAGTCACTGACATTTGTAACTTTGGAACCATTCACTCAACCCGATAATGCACGCCAAGGAAGCATCTTCCTTTCAATTTGGGAGTTATCAAAATTCCCGGCATGTCTACAACATTGTTGTCATCAAATTAATAAACACATCCCAAGTCATGACTGTAGGGTCCGTGGGCATGCTGGGAGCATGTTAATCATTTAGTAAAATGGAGGATTGCACATATAACCCGATATGTATAACATTGGCAAATTAGGGAAATATGGAAATTGGGAACCTCATCAATTTGTTTTCACGCTTTCCAAAAGTCCCGGCATACTGATACCACATTAGACTTTAAAACAGTACTTGTTTCTCAATTTTGATCATCGGGTCCAAAAGGGGCTTGAGACTCAGTGAACCTTTGAACTTGTTGAACCCATTGAACTTCCGAAAAGGTTCAATATTGCCATTTTATCATCAAACCGAGACTCAACACAAAATTAAAATAAAGGCTAAAATTGAGAGTCGAGGTAACACTATGGCAACGGATTTTACATACCAATTTTGATCTAAATATCAATGCTTTAGTATTATCATATAAATATAACATAATTTACTGCATACATCCAATAAGTTCCTACGGTCACATCAAACCTTAGTATCACATAAATTGATAAAAGGATCTACTGCATACATCCAATAAGTTCCTATGACCACATAAACCTTTGTCAATTTCAAATCTCAACTTCATTTATATGTTCCTTTATAAGAGATGTATCTTCATTGATCTGGACACCAGGTAATATGGACCTCAAACTTTTCTAAGTGAAAGAAAAGATTACAAATTATGCAGAGGAAAACAAGAATTAAAGTAATCCAATATACAATGAAAGAGAGCACAATATTTTTAGTAAATATATGCTAATTCTATTCAAACATAAATGAGTAGGTTATCATTGATCAATGGATGTCATCAACAGGAAACAGTCTAAATTTATTCAAAGATTGTAGTTGTATGAAACCAAATTCACAACATTGACGTGACCAAAGCCAAACAATAATTAAATTCAGCTCCCATTAAACTAGCAGCTTATTGTAGAGCTCAAAAGATAATAACATCTTATGATGTGAAATAGGGAACACCGTCATAATTCATACCAAGGAAGAGTTGGTCAGTTGGAATGCAAAGAATCTGATATAAAATCAAAAGAATTTAAAAAGATGCCCGTTGGTGATTATGGTTCAACAGGAATACAATGAACCTATGCACCAGTAATGCTAAATACATATATGGGGAGTAGGGCAGCAAGAAGGAAAAATCAACATTTTCAATTTTGACTTTTAGTTTCAAATTTGTACTATATGTTTGACCTGTTGAAAACTACACGAGGCTATTAGATGATGCATTTATAATTTAATAAGAATAATGCAGCTAAGTGGATCCCATATGCTAGTACCAACTTCATAGTATACTAAATTTATACACCTCCAACTATAAGATATCTGGAGGAAGGAACAATAGAATCAAAATGCCTACTAAACCTTTTTATATCAGGAACAAGATCCCTTCCATTTCTCATTTTGCATATTACTAAGGAATAAAATTTATTACAATGACTAGATTCTTCCACACCTTTAGTTTTCAATAATAAGTTATTTCTGGAAGCATTACCTGTGCATATTAAGTTTTTTTAAGAAAGCATGGACAAATTATCTGCTGTTCCTAACACAACTTTCAAAGCAGTTGATAATTGAATATTTGTGCTTCGGAACATTATATAAAAATGAAATGATAGAAAATCTAATTAAGATAAAGCCAAAAACACAGGCACTCACAATATCATTTAAGTTTGATTTGCATGCTCGACAGGTCCATCCACTTTTTGGTATCTTTGAAACACCATAACAAGCTTGATGCACCTGTTTGGAAAGTTTACAAAATGAAACAGTATAGAAAAATAGATAATATTCTAATATGAATGAAAAAATAATTACAAACCTTGATCAAACAGGACCCACATTGCACCAAGCGATTGATACTTTCCTCATTTAAGTCACCACAGACATAACAATGTACATCTGCCTCAAAATTTGAGCCAAGAGCCGCATTCTCTATCCTACATTTTTTTTGCAGTGGATCACTACCGTGTTTCTCTCCATTAATGCCTCCATTCTTTCTCTTCTTTATTTTGACAGTATTACGACCTGCTCTTGGAAAACGGCTGCAAGGATTCCATTTATATTAAATAATTATAGTGGTTGTCAGAAATCAAGTAAAAAGATACAAGTAATATCAGCAGAGTTACCAGTAACATTTAAAAATAACTTCTGTGCTTCAAGCCAGGTTAAGGCCATACCTTACATCTATCATCTCCGTGCATTCATCTACATGAACCTTCTCAGAATTCTCTCCTTGCTTCTGTTTCTTAGAGACCTTAGGAATTGTTTTGACAATACTCTCGGTTTCTTTCTTTCGAAATGTAATTGAACGTAAGTCCTTCCTCATTTCTTTTGTAACAGAACATAATGGCTCCTCAATAGGACTAATTTCAATTTTTGACACATCAGGGTCATCCTTTGCCACGGGGATAACTGCAGATTGAGAGCCATTTTCTAGTGCACAATACTTTGCCCTCCATTCATCATCAGATTGGAAATAGATATTTGAAAATGAATTGTGGTTTGCAGAATGCCAATTTGAAGTACCAGTGGAAGCTGTTGAATCAGGTTTCAGGAAATTAGACTTGCTTTTACATTTGAAACGCAGTCTTAGTGTTCGCTCACCTCGAGGAAATGAACAGTGATTATTACTAAACTCGCTCCCAAGAGCACTAGACGGATCAGTTTGGCAGGCATTCTTTGATTGTATTGATGAATTGGGAGCAGAAACTTGAGTTGATTTGTTTTCATGGTTATTCTTTCTACTTAATTCCCAGAGACTGCGCTTTCTAACTTCCTTGACATTTACTGATTTGTTTGACTCCTTCCCATCACGTCGAGGATGAGCTTCCATAGTATTCTCAAAAGATGTTTTCAACTCATTGGATCTCTTTCCCAACAAAGAATATTTGCCCAGTTTTCCTTCTTTTTTATTCAAAGCTTCACATCCCACTTCTGCAGTGGAAGATTGTTTTCCACTTTTGCATGGAGTATCCACGTGACTTTTTGCATGCTTCAAAATTGAGCTAAGGGATGCCATTTTTGCAGACTTTAATGGTGGCTTTCCATGGCCAGCTCTTATATTTCTCACAGCACTGTAACTTCCACATTGAGAAAGTTTAATTTTGTCTTCAAAAACGTCATTATCTCTAAGGGATAAAGCCTTCCCAGAACTCATTGTATCATATTTAGTCACCTTTCTTGAACTTGTTCTGTCAAACATGATACCATCTACTCCATTCTGCTTTGGTTTTCTTTCCATCAAGTTTTTTCGTATCCGAATGACAAGCTTATCACCCTTAAAATGTACTTGTTGCACTGGTTCTTCTTTCCTTCTATCTTCTTGAAACTCTTGTATCTTATGGTCAGATGTCAAAAGATTTCCTGAGACTACTGCTGAACGTTTTCTCTTTAAATTCAACCCCTTTGTAAGATTTGATGAAGTGCTTGCTGTACTATTTTGCATTTCACTTGCTTTTACCATTGTACAAGAAGGAACAGATGTAAAATCTAATTTCTTGGTATGTTTTGAAGGTAGAGAATTTTTACTGTTATCCTCTAAAGGTGGGGCAGTAGCATCTAATCTTTTCCATTTCATTGTCCTCCGCTTTTTTTCAAGCTTCCCAGTTTTACCAACTGTCTTAAGTGTCTGTTCACCACTGGCAGAAAGACATTCTGTAGAATTATGCAACCTCTTTAGTCTGAGTGAAGTTCTTACCTTAGACACACCATTTTCACCATTGGATGTTGGATTGGTTGATACCAGAATATTTTTGTCCCCACTAGCAGATGCAAGTTTTCTCCTTGTCCAAATGCCAGTATCAACTGCATCAGAAGAACAGCACTTTCCTATGCCTGATCCCTCATCAACAACATCACTATGCATTAATTTCTTGCCTCCGTAATCTACATTGCAAATATCATCATTGATTACATGACCAGCATCTGAGAACTCGCTTAAAATATTGTCTGAAATTTTTGAGCAAACATTTGACATTTGCTCCTCCTTCTTAGGAGATCCAGTATCAATTACACCTTTTACAGAACCTTTTGCTGCTGTATCTGCAAGATGATCTTCAACTGTTTCCCTGCAATAGGTAAGATCTACAGGACATTCATCCTGCATAGCTCCAGCTTCTGATGTAACTTTGCCATTGTCTTGCTTCCACTGAAAAGATTCACAGCCAGTATTTGTTGTGTCATTTTTTTCAACAATTTTATTTTGTTCCTGATACCCTTTTTCAGTTCCACTATCATTTTCACCAACAGATACAACAATGGTAGAGTTGGTCCCTAATGCAGCACTCATGGCATTTTCCCTCGACTCTACAATATGAGCATCTACTCGAGAGCTCTCTTTGAACTCGGAACTCTCTATTTCTCCACGATGATCAACATTTTCTGAAATAATGACTTGATTGGAATCCTTCTGCTTATTTATACTTAAATTGCCGTCAAGATTGTTACAGCACTTCAGTGAATTTCTGGTAAGCCTGCGACATGGAAAGCACCATTTAGCCTCAAAAAGGATTTCCATTTAGAAGAAGCTTAATTAGAATCCATTTAAAATGGGCCATTTTAACATAGATATATCAAATTACAGGGAAAAAAACAGCATGATGAAATGTGTATAAGTCTAGACTCTAGACAACACAAAATAAATCCTTTCTGAAAAAATTATTCTGAGGTATTGGTAAATGCAGATCACAATATATTTAATCTTGAATTGTTTGGTTGCACAACTTTAGAACTTCTAGTGTCACTGAAATCTAAGTCACGAGGTTCGAATTCGAGTTTGTGTTCGGCAACAATAAAATTTGGATGAAGTTCGACAAAAGAAAAATTCCAAAGGAAAATTCGACATTAAATTTGCCTTTTATAAAATTAATATTTTTAAATATACATGATATATGCACATTATTATCAAAATAATTTTAAAAAATATGGAATATTTTTGAAAAATTTATTGCATTTGGAATTATAAGGAAGGGAAGAACAATATCTGTGATTGGTGGTGCATTAGAACAAACAAATAAAATGATTACATAACATTACCGACTCATTTTATTACGGAATGTACATAACTTTAATTGACTTCAATATCAATGATATGTGTTTAATGTACATAACTTTGATTGACCTCATTATCGACCATGTGCATTTTTGAATGAAAATTTTAATTTTAGTAATTGAAAAAAATTAACACGTCACCACAAAGTTTAAAAAATATATATATTTGAAAAAAACATGCCAAGCATCCGATTGATGGTCCAACTTAACCATTTCTCCTGGGCCTCTCTCAAAACCTCCTATGGGCTTTAGGAAATTTTCATCCTATTTTTCCATTTTCTGAAGAAAATTTAATCAACATTTATGATTTAGAGTATCGCAACTATTGATGTGTTCAACTTCTATTAAGTTTGGCAAATTATGGCTTTGATCTATTAGCATGTTCATGTTCTACTAAGTTCAGCAAATTTTGGGAGAGACATGAGCATGTGGGAAAACATGTTCAACCCATAGCTTCCCACTTCATCTATCCTGTAGGTCAACACTTTTCACCATGCTCAAAGAAATCTGTCGCAACTATTTGTATTGCCCTTTTTTTTTGTTGTGTCTTGCACCTCGCACCTTGAGACCTTTGTCACGCGATCATGCCTAAACAAATTCATCTGCAAAAAAACTAAATTGTGCCCTAGCCACTAGCCTTTTCTAGTACGAATTTAAACTCAACTTTTTGACAAATTTCATACCTTAGTTAACTGTTCGCTGAATTTTGAACTTCAAACAAGAAATTCGGCGAACCCTATGACATAGACTAAAACTAAATGTCCTGACTCTTAGGCAATTCAAAGCAAATGTGTAACTTTTATTTGACATTTGTCAAGAACCTAAGGGCACAAAATGCCAATATTTATCTTCCATGCGACTTTTAATATCCATATTACTTATGCACTAGGTTACCTTGTATGCCCACAGGCGTGTCCCAGTTTGGGTATGCCTAAGGGTACACTTGTGTACGGAAAATTAACAAGTATTAGAATTTACAACAATCATCTTCTATGGAGTATTATAGATAACCGGCATGATTGGAATTTATGTAGGAGATCAAAGGAGGTACATATAGTTATAGTGTTGAAGGAGTTATCATGCTTAGAAGAAGCATATGGATGTCTTCATAGCTTTGGTTTTGTATATAAAGGACACTCCAAATTCTTACCTTTGTTTTTATAGCTTTGGTTTTGTATGTGTGTATATATATACACAACGTACCCAAACGTACCATACCCAAGGAAAATAAATTCATACTGGCATACCTGTATCTCATACCCATACCCGACCCCTTACTAGTACCAGCAACTTAGCTTATACAACAAACAACACTTAAACTGGTTCAGTATCAAAGGACAATAAAACTTTTCCACTAGTTCCCACAACTTTCTTCTGTAACAATCATTTTTGTTGATACTTATTGGCAAATGATAGTTCAATTCATTGAGACAACAGTGATTCAGCTTTTGTCTCCTTTTCACATTTCATGGAACATTCAAAACTCTTCTATCAACATATGGGAATGGGAATTGCCATTTAGTTGAGATGACATGGTTAAATTGCCCTTTGTACACCCTAGATGATGATTTGAAACACTTTTCAACTGAAACTCTCTATCGGTATTAAAATTTGAAAACCAAGAACAAGAGATTTGTTTAAACTTTAAATCCAAGAGTTAATGAGATTAATTGGAAAACTGGGGAATTTAAAATTTTACACATTATTATGCAGGAGAAAGGCTATCTTGATTACTATTTCTAACTTGAATGCAATCAATGGTTATGAAATTTGAAAACTGTATTGCTGTCAGTGTCAACAAGAGACTGATATGCCCCTAGAGTTAGACATATGATGTGAATGGGGTTATAGAGCAGCTAATTTGTAGAGCGTGTAAACCATGGTATTTATACTGGCTTAAACGGATGGTTTCTTGAATGATTAACAATTGGTTCTTAGTCGGCTTAATGTGTAATATCTAGGTCAAGGGTTTACCCTGATCCCATGTTTATTAAATGAGAAGTATACCTTAAAGCTCATGCAATTGTAAATCACGGAAAGCGATTGCTTTTAATTTACATTCTTGTAGCAGGGATGTTTGGAGTGATTCCTTCTTAAGGTGTATTGCATGTTGTAACCCTACCATATAACTATTCTTCTATATTTAATATTAGAGTTCAATGGCCCACCAACCATATCTTGTGTAGTGTTGAGCAATGTTGGTTTTATTTTCATGTATTTTCTATTACACAGATTGGCAATTTGATCAAAGTGGGGCATATACCTCTCCCCCGCCCTCTGCAAATCTCAAGTCATTTTACTTATGTTATAGGGGAAGACTCGCTTGGTGTTGTTGGAATGGAAGCTACCACCTGGAAGCAGTATAGGCAAGATAAGGATAGTAGGATTTCTACTGACTGAAAGCAAGAATGATCAATACTGGGTGTTGAGGAACGACAGTGAGTGGGTATTATAATAGTTGTGAGACCGGGCGATTGACTTCTCCAAAGTGGTCAAACGAAACAAACATCCTCCTAAGAAGCTGTCCCTCGTGATCGTACTAGTTGTTGGGCTCAGATGTTGTCGATATACGGCAGGCTTAAGGGAGGTTGGAGCATACCAAGCATGTTCCCTATGGCAATATATGGTGGGGTCGACAAATGGAACTAATGCCACCAAGGCCAAATAAAGGCCTTCAAGGTCACAAGGACCTTCACGGTACATGTTATTTTTCATAATTTTGTTGCTTTTAACCAAGCTCCAATAGTTGATTTAGTTACGAATATTCACAAATATGTGATTTTTAACTAAATGAGATAAGTTACCAATAAGCAAAACAATGTGATTTTAACTAATTGAGATAAGCTACCAATAAGCAAAAATATGTGATTCTTAACTAATTATGATAACAAGTGGTTTCAATAAAGGAGCATTCTAGAGGTAACTTTGGAGGTACCAATGTGAGTGCCTAGAAATAGAAATTCCATGTTTCTTAATGCCAATTCCACATTTGACAACCTATAACTAATAAAAAAATATTTGGGCATTTCCATTTCTTTTATGGCGAGATGAAATCACAGAAAAAGAATCAAAGGCTTTGACAAGATCATCCTTTGTTTATCCAATCAAAAGCCATATGAACATCTAACTCTTTCATGCTTCACAAATACAGCATTGTTGTATCTACTATTTCCTTTGTTTGTGATCAGGACAATAAGCATATGTTCAATATATGACTTATACATTGTTCTCAGTAAAACAACATAAATGTTCAAGACCTCCTACAAAAGTGACAATTTACAATTTCCAGATACAACATCAAAGGATATTTCAAACATAATTACTGAACATGGACTCATCATACACTTGGCAAGCTATTTTTTCACTAGAACTCAGATTCGGTACCCAAACTCAACATAAACTCAGTGAATTGAAGAAACCATGAAATATAGACATTTTTAAGGAATTAAATTATTATAATAAACCCTTCTCTGAATCAACTTTAAAGATATAAAACGCTAATTTATTACAGGCTACTTTGATAGCATACACAAGTATTCATCAAACAAATGAATAAAAACACAGATTTGAGTTGAAGGAAACAAGATTTATACATATATATAAAAAAGATGTTTAATTGTTTTTGGTGTACAAAAATCCTAGATTATGATATGCATGCATCAAAAGAAAAAGGAAAACCACAGCATGAGTCATGAATTAAGGAAGGGGAAATTTTGTATCACTTAGCCTAGCATCACTAGCTCTATGTGGGGTGATGTGCTTGTATCTCAAAAAGGTTTATGATGCTACTACAACCATTGTAGCACTACTCAAGATGGGATTGAATTGGCAAACCATAAGTATAAATGAATTCAATTGCTTGGGATTTAATTAAGAAAAAGTTCAAAAAGGTCTGTGATGCTACTGCAGCCATAGTAGCATTACTCAAGATTGGGATTGAATTGGCAAACCAAAAGTATAAATGAATTCAATTACTTGGGATTTAATTGAGAAAAAGTTTCTGTTGCTTTTATTTTTCAAGACAAACAAAAGAAATAGTTGTTTTCCATCTGGCGTAAGCCAAAACAAATTTGTTTATATAAACCAGAGCAAGGTTCTAGGGATGGCAGCCCCTAGCAGGGTTGAAGGGTGTTGGGTGGATAGTTTAAAACCAACAGTTTTTCAGATCAATTGCAAAACAGTGGTTCCAGCCACAGCGTGTGAGATACAGTCTCTCCTAATTATAAGGGAAGGCTCCCTCTTTCTACTGTTACTAAAAATAACTAATACTAACTAGAACCTAAGATTATGTATACTAAGCTAATCAATGAGCGTTCCATTCACCATATCCTCTTTCTTTGGAATAGGTGTTTTTCTTTTGTCGTATTCTCTTATTTCAGAATACATGATCCTTTCTTACATCAGACTTTCAAGTACAATTTGCCTAAGTTGATAACAAGAAAGCTTATGGAAGCTCAAAGTCTTTCCATGCCTCGTTGTGTGAATTCAAAAACACAAATGAAACATACATGCAGCTCAAAATCTCCAATGTATACTTCAACTTACATGCACAAACGCAAAATATAAAGGCAGCACAAAGTCTGCAAGTTACCTCCTTGCTTGAGCATTCTACACTAGCTTCAAACGTGATAAGCAGTGCAAAGTCTGCAAGGCCAATCTAAAACCAAACTATAACTCTAAACACAATTAGCAGCCCAAAGTATGCAAGATTGAATTTAAATTCCTTTTGAACAACAGCACAATACTCACAAACAATTTCCAGAAAATGACGTCACATAACAACTTGAATCAGCACAAAGTCTGAAAACAACCTGACCCTTTTATTGATTGCAATTTGATTTACATCTAAACACAAAGTTTTAGAGTGCACACCCAAATTGGCAGAGTATTGTTGCATTGCCAAAAGATCCCATATTACAAAGAGACCTCTCTTATTTATAGATGAAAAGCTGAGAGAAAAAGCTGGAATAAGTCCAACTAACTAAGACTTTTTCCACAACTAACTATCTATGGTTGACTTATTCAACATTGCAAATCTTACTGTATTTCGACTTGCAATGTGATTACATGTAATTACAAGTTACAATTTTGCAAGTGATATGATCACCCGCAATTACAATTTCTAACATTACATGTAATTTGTCAAAACGAAATTACAAGTGCATAATTGAAACAAAACTAAGCGTCTCAACTACATCATCCTCTGTTTGGTCTTCATGATACTACGAGATGCTGGCACTTGAAGTATTCAGGATTGGTGAAGGTATTTTGTCTCGAGGCAGAAACTCACATCCTTGATGGCTCTTGTGTCCTTGTGAACGAACTCTTACCTCATCCTCTTGCCGGGGTAGTACTAGTTCTTAAGAAGAACTTCTTGCAAGGCTGAGGTAAGAAGCCCTAGAAGTGGGAGCATCTGCATAAACTCCGTTGTTCTAATTCATTGTGTATCACTGACTTAGTGCATTGTTTGGTACTGTATTTTATGAAAACAGTATAGGAACCTTTGCAGTTAAAATCACGTCGGTGCCATTAATTTATTCACATACAAAATATTGTCTTTGACAAGATCATTGCTCACTATTATTCACTATCTCTGATCCTTGGACTGCATTCTTGCTTTTGGCAGATGCTCCATCATGATTTGTTGTTAATCCCAGGTCTGCAACTTCTGTTCTGGCCTCCATAACAAATCTTTGGTCTTCTCTTTGTGATAAGTGCAATGAAACCCCTTCCTATCGAGTTTTGAAACATCAACTGCAAGTAAAAATGTATTTTACATGCGTAAAATGAGCATACAAAGGTTACATTTCGGGTTTTTGAAGACCAACTGCAAGTAGGGTAGAACATAATGGCTCATTTCGGGTCTGATGGCCTCAACTGCAAGTAATATACTTGCAATACACTTGTAAAGTGGAAACTCATAACGTAAGTCCTAAAACCCGAAAATACACTTGGGTTCTAAAATGATGCACAAAAAGGGGATCCTGAAAATGCAGTTGTAAATAACTTGCTTGCATCTTGTCCAGTTCTGAAACTTGCAATGTGTCCCTTCTAACCCAAAATGGCAAAAATGAGCATTTTAATAGGAAGACTAAGACCAAAACACAACAGAGGTTCCTAGCTATTCAGCGTATGAGACTTTCTTGGAGAATGCAAATGCAAGATGACAATACATACATGTAATATTATGGAAAGGAAAGACACAGATTCTAAAGACCAAATGAAAAACAAATATGCACACGTTTTTAAAGACCACCAATGCATTCAAAACTCGCGAGCTTCTAAGACATACACAGCAGAAAGAGACTGTAAAAATAAAACAATAAAACCTCAAGACGATGAGCAACCATGAAACTATTTCAACAAAGCCCTAACCCGAAACGAAAGAAACCCTCAAAGCATTTCTCATACCTGGAAAAATGCAAAAAGACACTTAATAAGCTTCTCAAAAACACCCAGGAAGAAAAAAACGCACATACAGTGCCTTCAAAATGGAAACAAAACACACAGGATGAACTCTAAATTTATTGTGTGAATTTCTGGAGCCATTGGAAGAAAAACAATCCTTCTTTGCATCAAAGACTTCAATCATAAATACAATCTCCAGATTTATGCGGGTTTCGTCAAACAAATGGCAAGTTTCAGGTTCGAAATGACTGCAAACCTTCATTCGGGTCTTTTCACCTGCGATACAAGGCCCTTTTTTCAATTCCAAACTTGTATCGCTGAAAATATAACCCGTAATGGAAAAAAATCATAAAATCGGGTTTCTTAAAGCAAGTTACAAGTTTTTTTAAATATAGAACTTGCATTTTGGGCCTTAAAGGCCGATTTGCAAGTTATATGTTTTAAAAATAAGCTTTATAGTTTGCATTCGGGTATTTAAAAACACATTGCAAGTCTTTATAAACTCGAACTTGCATTTAGGATTATGAGACCTGAAATGCTAGTTAATGTATTACTTCTTCAACCAAAACACAAAAACACTTGCTTGTAATCGGGTCTCAAAGATCCGATTACAAGTAAATGATATCACTTATTTCATAAGCTTGTAATGGTGCTCATAAAACCCGAAATTCACTAAAACACAAACACTTTGCAAAAATCGGATGTTAAGAGGTTGATTGCAAGTGCAAGTAATGCTGATAATGTGGGCTTGCAATTGAAGTCCAGAAACCCGAAATTGAAGGAAGAACTGACTTTTAGACACTGAAACTTGACAAAAACGAAGGCCAATGACCTTTGCATTGATAATGAATGCCTAGGAGATGGAAATATGCCTCAAAAAGCATGTCTAGGGCCTTAAAAAGTTAAAAATTGGTGGGTTATCTCTGATTTTTGCATGTCAAAAATCAGGGACAACAAAGGGAAGCATCCCCCACAAAGTCCAGGGTAACACCCCTAGCATGTTCCTTATCATGGATATAGGGTGGGGTCAAGAGGAGCACCCCTAGTGCATTCCCTGAAACAAAATAGGGGAAGGGTTGAGGAAGCACACATAGCACATTCCCTCTGGCAATAGATGGTGGGATCAAGAGGTTGAGCAAATTCCACCAAGGCCAAATAAAGGCCTTCAAGATCACAAGGACCTTCACTGTGCATGTCATTTATCATAATGTTTTTGCTTTTAACCAAGCTCCATGAGTCAATAATCCAGACCATTGAAAAATGCAAGTGTCAAAGCCATAGATCAGTAATTAGGCCCTAACTATGTGTTGTTTTAGCTATTTGAGTTTAGAAATTTGTATTTATTTTTTTCCCAATTTTAAGGGGTTTTAATCTACCCGAGTTTGACCTACAGGGACGAGTCTGATAAAGACTCGCCCAGACACACCAGCGAGTCTACAAGCCTCAAATGGACTAGCTTGGCATGGGATTTGGTGAGTCTACCAAGTACCCAATGAGCCTTGTGACTATGATTTTGACTCAAAACTAAAGGTTCTCCAACGACAAATACTATAAGAAGTTAAGTTCTCTACTCTAAGAGAATGGACATTATTAAAAGGTTCACATTGTTACTTGTGATAATCCAACTGACTTCCTCGTGAAGTGCATAAAAGGTTATAATGTGCAAAGTCTGTTTCGACTAGAGAATACAATTTTCAAAAGTGGTACTGAAGCTTTTGCAATATTAAGTTTTGTACTCTAATGGCTTTGTCATCACATCTGCTGATGTTTATTTGAAAGAGACATACCAGCAGACAGAAAATTCCTTAATAAAAAGAAAGGTACTAATGTTTCATTTTTCCTTATTATTAGAAAGCTATTTATAAAATAATAGTGCATATAAGAGTGACTTAGATGACCTGAGTAATGGCCTATCACTTGCAGTAGGCAAGGTGCAACCAATTTGCTGACCAAATGCCTCTTTTGTTTGAGAGCTTTTTATATTTTGATCCTCAGAAGAAGGTGCATTGCTTCGTGAACTGCTTGGACCTGCATTTAAGAGAAGCATACAGAAATCGTTCTAAGAAATCAAAATCAGATGTCTGTGATTTGTAAATCTCATAAATCACATGCAAGAGGAAAATTGAATAATTAACATCAATTTCTTAAACACAGATTACAACGACTTTGGCAATTATGTTCCATATAATGAAGTGATAACAACTCGCACCAAGGAATTCTGAGTTCGCATGAGGAGTAACTAAGGCTTGATCACATTGAACATGGTGACTTCCACCAGCGATGTCTAAGAAATTGCCTGGACCTTGTTTATCCCGATGATGCATTCCTTGGTTTGGATCACACGTATTGGATTTTTGTCGATCTTGAATAATCATACTACCAAATATCCCTCCAAGCTGACCTTGCTCATGGTTTGTGTCTGCTTTTGGTTCTTGGTTAGAATTATTTGGCATCATTTCATTTCTTTTGCAAACATTGGTCCCACCCATAAAATCAAGCATACATCTCAATTGTTCTTCAGACATGCGTGAAAATTGATGTACATCAACATCAATTTTGTTCGCTGCATTATCTGCAATTCTTGACAAATTTGCAGAAGCCGCTGTTCTGGGAATATTTAATTGTGCTGCTGCTGACAATAATGCAGGCCCACTGTTCTTTGAGAGGGCAGAATTTATGGCTCTTAACCAAAAAGCATCAGGATGATCACCAACGGATAAGATAGAAGATGTCATTTGATTAGGACCATTTCTGCTGTCTATCTCAATAGGTGATGCAGTAGCTTTTTGTGTTTCACTCATTATGGTTTGTTTAGCAAGCATGCTTACATCTGGTGGAACAAAATGCGCTGGAATGACCTCATGTAATGGCCTACTGTCAATCCTCTGTTTCATTTGAATAAAAGATGCTGAATTTCCATACATATCACAGGCAACACTGGGCTCAAATGTTGTTTGACTTGAAGTACATCCATGTTCTTCACTTTGTGGGAATCCCTTGTTAGGAATGCTGATAAATTTGCTTCTCAAACCCTCTGGTATGTCATGCTTAACAATACCATGAGAATTTGGATTCATGTGCATCATCTTATTAACAAGTTGATGTGGGTTTCCCATAAATTTATTCATAGATGGACTTGGTGAATCATCTACAAGACCATTAGGCTGCTCACCGTGCTGGAGATACATAGAAACAACTGATCCTCTCACAGAATCTCCTTTTATATGGTCAATGCATGCAGATTGCACCATATTTGTCCTTTCAACTCCACGTGATTGGTTATCAAACCATCGTTCTTTCCCTTTCTCTTTGTTGCCTGAGTAACCAGGAAGAATACAGGTGGCGTTTTGTTGGGTTCCCTCTGCTATACTTGAATCATTAACTGCACAAAAGATTCCCAAATCCCCATGCTCATAATTCTCATAATTATGAACAAATATTGAGAAAGAACTAATTTATTGATTCAATAGTTCAAGTTATTATATTCACTACAAACACAAATTTTATAATAAAACATAAAGTTTCTGTCATTGCAACCTTCAAATGCCAGAATGCAATATATTAGGCTTTAGCTTAGCATTACCTCTCTGCAACATACGCTGAAGAAATAAGGATTTCTCTCTCTCTATAGCAGCACTTGAAACTTGAGAATTTAAGGAGTCTGATAGTGGACCACCAATGGCATGTCTTTGCTGCGAAGGTTGACCAAGTCTGAGCTCAAAACTTGATGACATTGAATCCTTCTCTTGTGGGACTGGCTCTTGTATGTTACTTGTGTTGTTTAGAGTAAAACCCTTCTGAAAATCTTTTAGCCCTGCTGGACTTTGATTTGTAATAAGGGTCCGGCCTCCACTATTAATAAAATCAATATATTCAGCAACAGAAGTGTTTACATAATTTGATGATCCTCTATAAGAATTACTACCAGACATGTCTGGAACCTTTGACAAGTCATCCTTTAATCTTTCTAACAGAGGTCGACTCAGTTGAGTTGGCACACTTCCTTTACAAACCTTGTTAATGTTCTTCAATAAAGCCTCACGAACCTCATTCACATTTTTCTGAGCTGCATTCGGGAAGAAACCGCCACCAGATAAGCCTTGAGTAACATTTTCTTCATAAAACTTATTATTACAATAAACAGGATTATTACAGGACTGTGCATTTCTCGGTTTCACAGTTGGATGATCCATTTGATACAATGGAAGATTTTCTTTTTCCATATTTTGTGTGTTAGCAGTCTTACACTTCACTGATCCGGTTTCACTCGAATTTCCATCATTCCAATCCCAACCTTTCTCATCATCTGGAACTTTCACCTAGAATTTCAACCAAGGTCAAGTCAAAACACAATCAGGTAATCTACATAATTACAAAACAGAGGATAGCTTAAGCTGGATAATAAATGCTTAAAAATAACCATGTATCAATGAGAAATTGTGTAACCTCTCTAAAAAACAAACTTAATTTTCACATGTAGTTCATCAGCCAAATCCACCTATCAAGGTTCCATTTTGACTTTGCAGTTAACTTTGATATTCAAGATGAGTTTGCCTCCAACTGAGTGAAGAGAAATACAAACCGTCAAACTTGGGACTTCTTAAATATGGAGCAATAAAGGATGGCAAGAGATTAACCTAGATGCATGCATAGCAGAAAATGTCAGAACTCAGAAAAAAGGTGTTTTGTGAAGATTGAACATGGGATGTAATAGAATAGAGAGAAATGTTTGCTGAATTATAGAACATGGATTTGCATCCACCCAGACCCACATCTAAAATATTTTATATTTTCCATTCACTTAAGAGACCAAACTCCCAATCTAAGGCCCGTGTCTCTCTAAATTATTATGTCCTTTCATATATCATATCATAGTTGTTACAGAATATCAGTTGCCATTTATGAACTTAGAAGTTATTTTCCAGAAACTTCAGTGCTATTATGCAACACACAGCAGCATGATATAGATAGACACTAAATTAGATAACTTGGAATTTACCAAGTATTTTGAAGAGAGGAAAATATAACTCCAATAATGGCATGAAACGAAGAAAAGACTATTAAATGACAATTTCTAGACCAAATAAAAACAATTAGTGAGTCCTGCAGAGTATAGCAGTATGACTAACAAGGCTGTTTTTGGCCAATATAAAACAATAAAAGATTAGCACATATTTAGAGTTCAAACACACTCTTTAAAAGAATCCGTATGACCCACCTTTCT
Organism: Thuja plicata; assembly: GCA_018584345.1. NCBI lineage: Eukaryota > Viridiplantae > Streptophyta > Pinopsida > Cupressales > Cupressaceae > Thuja > Thuja plicata. Next base: position 74,823 of record MU223893.1, read on the forward strand.
TGTTAATTTTCCCACACCATTGTATCAGGATATTTTAGTATGACATTATTTTGAACCATTTTCACTGGCACTTGATATGAATGAGATCACATGATGTCTTATATTATATGATGATTAGATATTTCAGATTCATTACTTCCATATGATGCTATGATGATGTTTGCCATAAATATATAATGTTACATCATGATTCATCATATGTAATATGCCATATTATAATGGTGGAGATTATATGAGCTTACTTGGACGTGTGCAATGCATGTATTCTTTGCTGTATGGATTTGAAAATCCATTTCTACGATGTGATTTATGAGATAAATTCTACTGAGATAGACTTTCACACAGAACACTAGAGACATGTTGAATAGCATGTGTATATTTCTCCTTGGCTTTAATTATTGACAATTTGACAATTGTTACTGGATGTGTTTGATATAATAAGTGTTAGGAAACATAGATAAACAAATAGAAGTTTAATTTGGATAGAGTATTAGGACGTGTTTCCACTATCTTAATCCACTTACGGTATGATTAAGATGTATTATGCACCTACCAATAAGCCACATACCCAAGTCTTGTGAGACACCAAGTACCCTTGTTTTTATTACCTCATAAATGGTATGCATGATGTCTAATCTTTTAGTTATGATGCCTTGTGGTGTTTCAAGTATTTAGACATGATTTATAATCATTTATACATTTTTTGTGTTTAAAAGTGTTTGGAAAAGTACTTGTATGTGATTAGAATAAAAATGGTATCTTTTCGGCATCTTAAAAAGGTAACTTCGTATCATTTAAATATAATTTGGCCTTGGGTTTGTCATATGTGAAACGGGCACTTTCTAGAATTCTCTAGCCAGTACAACTTGTGGACATGACAATTTTTTAAATTCACTTCATTTGCATTTAAAATTTGCAAATTTGGATTTGAATTTCACCTGACTTTGGAACTGACAGAGAGAAGAAATTGTGGTGAGGGAAAATGTCTTGGAAATATCTGATTTTGAAAATCAAATTTACCTTATCATTCAAAATAAGATTTATGGACTCCTACTTCCCTTCCAAGAAATGGGCACATGTCAACAACCTATTGCATGAAGCTTTGTAAACTAGACCAAGTTATTTAGCAAAAAGGAAGGGTTAAGAAACAGGGTTGCCTCTTTGTGGAAACATTATTGCTCTAATGTCCCCTCACGCTTGATAGCAAACCGGATGAATTTTCTAACTTCTCCTATTTCAGGAGGTTAGAAAATAAAATAAATAATAAGGGAATGATGTGAATAATTAAATAGAGGAGTGAAAAAGATGAGTTATAATTCTTAGCATTTAATTATTCACTTTATATCATAAAGAGGGGGCCAATATAAATGAAGAAGTTACCCTTCCTAGGCAAATTACTCATGGTGGGCATTTGAATTAGTTAGATGGCAAATATAATTATTATAAACTTGAATCGAATTTCATAAGGGAGTCGATAGCTTTTTGGGAAGCTATATATTAAGTTCGAAGGCCATCTTTCTTAAGGATCAATCAATCAATCTTCGTTAATGAATTTTGCTCTGCAAGAATCGCCTCAACTTTTCAAGACGAAACCCTTGAAAGGTTCATGCTTGGACGCAACCCCAAGAAAATGCTGAGTTCTTCAATCTATCAGAAGACATTAATGGCACGTAGGTCTGCGAATGGGAGCTAAGATAGTTATTATCTGCGGTAGAAGAGCATGAATCTCATTGGCCTTTAAAAATTCCAATTCTTTTCTTGTCTAATCAATCAATAAGTTTCAGCGGATTCACTGGAAGTTGCAGTGATCAGTTATAGAGGAAATTTGGTATAGAAGAAGAAAATTGCACCTGATATTAATCCGCAGCTTGAACTGAGATTCTCCATCTGTATCAGGTTCACTTATGCATGCAGAAAGATTGGTATCCAGTCAAAGGTTTAAGTTCTATGGGTGGTGCGAACTTGGTATGTAAAAGCTTAACATTAATATCAATTCTGGAAATTACAATTGCTGCGATCAGAATTAGTTGGTAATGTAAATTAGAATTTTCTTAGCTTTTTTATGTAAGTAATTACATTGCATGTAAGAGAAAATCCCAAACGTTTGCATGAAGTTCAGATTTCCTTAAACTCTGTTATTATTTGGTTTACTTGTGAAAACATCCAAAAAGTTTTCATTTTTCTCATAAGAATAGCTAGATAGAATATTTCAATTGCAGATTGAGAGTTGAACTGAATTTGAGGAGGGGATGTGAAGGAAACCAAGATGGTTTTGGTTTTGTATTTGTGAAAGATTTGAAACCATGGAAGTGCTCTAAGATTTTTGGGAAAGCTTGGATAGAGAGCAGAAATCATCTTGTTAAAAATCCTTGAATCTTAGAGCTTGGCAAATGGTAGATACGGTATGATCATTGGGGATGGATTTTTGGCTACTTCCTTACTCATGATTCCTATGTATTCAGTGGCATTTCAGAGTGGTTATTATTGTACTAATTCCTCTGATCTGTTGGTGTTGATTTCAGCTTTTGAGCAGTTTGATTCTTACACTAGGATCTCAGGATGGGCTGATCTATTTTATTGTGTCTATGATGGGTGTTATGCACTTCCATGGGAGATCATTTGCAGTTGGAGAGTTGCTCATTATGGATAGCTCCTTGAGATAAAACTATCTCCTTATATTTGACAGTTATGACAGCATGATAATTTGGGATCCTGGCATTGGCATGTTTGGTGCATTATTTCAGTGGTTTTTTGATGAGTGGCTCCACAATTCCAGGTGTGGAGTTACTTATATGAGAGTAGCGCAGTGGATTGGCAGAGCAACATTCTTGAGGTTGATATGGGATCCAGGCATTTATTTCATCATGCAGAAGCAGATTGCTTGAGGGCAAGCAATCTCTGGGACAGGAGGACTGTAATGTCCCCTTTTTGGGACATTAGAAGTCAATTAAATAATTAAATTTTAAGGTGTCAAATATCAAATTAAATAACTTAGTTTAATTATTTAATTAAGTATTAAAGTGACTTAAATGAAGCCTAGTGAAAAATTAATAAAAGTCACTTCATAAATATTTTCCCTCCAAGTTCAATTTTAAATTAAAATGGGAATTTCAAGAGTCTTCTAGAACCTTTATCAAAGGATTATAAAAAGGCAGCTTGGGCTTCATTTTGGAGCATGCTTGTCTTATTCATTTTTTTTGTTAGAGCTCTGAGAGCTTCTTGTTTCAGTTCTAGTTTCCTGAGGATGGAAACCCTTGGGATTCTTTTAACGGATTGGACGGAAACCCAGTTTGTTTCTAGAGGGCGGATTCGCGACAGAGTTCACAACTGGGCTTATTTGTGAAGTTTATTTTGAAGACAAACTTGCAATGTTTTGAGGTATTTCATATCCGATCTAAAAATGAGATTGTAATGTTTTATCTTCATATTTAATATAAGGGTTCTATGAATTTCAACATAATCTATTGGATAATTACAAATCAGTTGCATGCATTTTGTTTGTTAGAATTTATGTGATACATTTTGAAAAATCTAGAGAAAATATCCTGGGGGGATATTTCATCTTATCGCCATAGCAATAATAATGAAGTCACCACTTATTACCGTAATAATCATAATGATTATTACGGTAATCATTTATCACAGATTACCTTCTAAATCATGCTTTGGTTATGCAATGTTAAGACAAGTGTGATCGGTATGAGAATACGCTAAGTACAGATGCAACACAATTATGATAATATGATGCGATGTGAATATAGTATGAGGCAATGCAATTATGATTATATGAGGAAATGTGATTATGACAATATGAGGTAATGCAATTATGATGTAATGCAGGGCCGATGCTATGAATGAGATGGCATGATTATGATATGAATGCAAATACATCACTCTGGATGTATCTATGTATGGCATGATTATATCAGTGTTGTACTTATATGTATGACAATGATGGTTGTGATGCATATGTATATGGCAGTATATATGATGGTGTCATGGATGGATGCATGCAAGATGATGTCATTTGCAGATGCAACTTACTAACTAAATGTAATGCATATCATGATGGTGATCACAAGATGTTGGTTGCTACAACCGATCATCAAACCATCAGTCCATCATATAGCCCATGAGCTATGGTGGTGTTTACAAGTGATCATCCAAGGTCACTTGTAGATAACATCATAGCCATGTTGTCTACATGGTGGATAGATGTCTTGGTGATTACCAAGCTCCGTCTATCATTACAGTTTATTTCTTTATATGAAAAATGCAAAATATGTACAAAAGACAAGGTATGTTCCTTCCTTGCCCACTTATTTGATTTCATAATGTTGGGATATCACATATACCTTATTTGATTAAAGTGCATTGTATGAATGGAGTTGTTATCTTCTTTTGCTAGTTCAATTTCAGGTTTTCTTAAAGATTTTCAAGATGCTCCCTTTCCTGCATATGATGACAACTTAGTTCTTCATTTCATCCATAGCCATAATATACCCTCTCGCAAAATTGATCACACCCATGAGGATATTTTGGTGCATGAAGAGATTATCAACACTCTTCCGAAAATCTCCCTCTTAGGAATGAGCACTTAAGGAATGATATTGATCCTTCTTCTAAAATGTATCTCCCTTATGATTTTGGAGCAAAAAGAGGATATTATAAACACCTTTCAAGTCACCTTACCTTCATTACATCCAAAGGACGTCCCTTCTAGAGATGAGGTATTGATGGGCATTGCTAATCCCCCTTTGAAAGCTTGTCCTACTTATAAGGATAACTTGGAAGAGGATAATATCATTACCACTTTCCTTGATGCTCTCCTTTCTAGATATGAAACCTTAAACAAAGAGCCTCGCCAAGTCAATTCCATCCATGTTTTGGGTAGTGAGAAGCCTACAATTGTTGTCCACCTTTGTGAAGATGTCCTTCAACCTCAAAACAAACCAGCGATTGTGGTGAAAGGTGCTCAACAACCCAATTATCATGCAGTAGCTCACACATATAACACTCGAAGCAATAAGCAAACTTCCAGTGTTCTTCCCCTTTTCAACCTTTTCTTCCTTCACCCCCTTGTCCTTGATGCAGGAGCATCTTGGGTTCTTTGGCAATCCTGATCAACCAAAAATATATATATATGTTTGTTCTAGTTCTGTAGATTGTTGGGGGCTGCTCGTTAAAGTGCTCGATAACTGTTGTTAATCGGTTACTTGTTTTGTCTTGCTTTACCGACAGGTCTTGGTGATTGTTGGCTGCTCGGTGGTTTATTTCACCGAGTTGTTTCTGTTGCTCGGTTACCTTCGTACCGAGTTGTTGTTGTTGCTTGGTTGGTCTTCACCGAGTTGTTCCTGTTGCTCGGTCGGCTTCTTACCGAGTTGTTTATCTTGTTCTGACCGACTTCTGCATTTAATTTTCGTAGCGTAATTAATGTGGGGTCTCTCATTGGGATGTGTGTGGACCTAAATTTGGGTGTTTACTGTTTCCTATGTTGGATCTTTAGGATCTGAGCGCCGACCTCTTTGGTGGACTTTTGTATATATTTGGTTTATGTTCTTAGATTAGGCATCAGTTTTGGGGGATAGATTAAGTGCTAGCAGATTCGGATGGTAGGTCTGTGACCACGCATGTATCAAGATTATTCTATAAACATCTGAATGTAAATGGTCGAAACCGGGAAGGCCTTACAGCCCGACATGTAATGAGTTTGATGAATTAATATAAGTTATGTTGTTTCTTCTCTCCCTTTATGTGTTGTTGCTTTCGTGTTGTTCTGCAAGTGGTTTGGATAGCTGGGAGTGCCTTGGGCCCCTGTTCTCCATACCCTCCTTGCGTCAGGTGGTATCAAAGTGAAGGTGAGATCTAGGTTCCTTCTTGTAAGCCCTAAACCTAGTTGGTTGATATTGTTGTGGGGTAGCAAATTGTGATCTGACCTACAATTGCAAAGGGTTTCAAGATGGTTCGTGGCAGAGGAAATGCAGATCCAGGTCTAGCTGATATGTTAAGGCAGATGGCTGCAAGATTGGAAGTTGTTGAAACAGCCCAGCGCCGAGACATCTTGAAGATGTTAGTGATGATGAATTGGAAGAAGTGCAAGGAGAAGCTGCACCTGCACCTGTGATGGATCAAGAAGAAGAAAGATTCATGCGAGCATTGACAAGCTTGAAGTCCACACCTCAATTTAATCCTCCCGAGTATAGTGGAAAGTTGGATTCTGATGAATTGATAGACTAGATAACTGAGATGGAAAAATACTTTGAGTATGAAAATGAATCAGAGGAGAAGAAAGTAAAAATTGCAAGTACAAAGTTGAAAGGTCATGCATCCTTGTGGTGGGAGTATCTGCAATTGGAACGGAAGAAGAAGGGTAAAGACAAGATCAAGGTATGGGACAAGATGATAAACAAATTAAAAGGCAAGTTTCTACCTTGTGATTACCAGATTAACCTGATTAGGAGAATGCAAAGTTTGAAGCAAAAAGATAGCTCGGTAAAGGATTATACTGAAGAATTCTACAGATTGGACATCAGATCTGGACATGTTGAAGATGAAGTGGAAAGAATAGCAAGATGTCTGAATGGATTAAAAAGTTCTATACAAGATGAGATCAGCCTGGTAAAGATGGAGAGTATTGAAGAGGCATATCAGTTTGCCCTAAAAGCTGAGGAGAAATTGAACAAGAGATATGAACAAAGGCAAAGAGGAAGAGGTGGTAGATTCCCTAGAGGAAGAGGTAGATCTCATGGTGAAAACAGTAGATCTGAACCAGACAAGACAAATTCAGACACATATCAAGACAAAGGGAAAACAGAATGGAAAGGTGGAAGTTCATTCCGAAGAAGAGGCAACTACTCTCGAGGTGGTTATAGCAGAAGAGGGTTAGCGGTTACAAGGAACTTGTTACAATTGTGGTGAAGAAGGACATAGATCTTTTGAGTGTACACATGCAAGCAAGAAAGTTGGTAGTAGCAGAAATACTTTGGTGCAAGAAGAGTCACCAAATGAACCTGAAAAGGAAGGAAATCTAATGATCAGAAGGATACTATGGAGTGAGAAAGATAAGCAAGATCCTGTCAGGAAAAGTTTGTTCAAGACCAGATGTAGAGTGGCAGATAAAGTGTTGATAGTGGAAGCTCGGAGAATCTGGCATTTGAGGAAATGGTCACAAAGTTGCAGTTGGAAAGAATGAAGCACTCGAAGCCCTATCAGATTTCATGGATCAAGGATGAGCATACATTAATGGTGAGTGAACAATGTTTTGTGAATCTGAAAATTGAAAAGTATTATGATAAGGTGTTGTGTGATATTATGCCAATGGATTGTTGTCATATTTTGTTGGGTAGACCTTGGCAATATGATAGACATGCTATACATGATGGAAGAGTGAATAGATATACTATTTGGGTAGATGATAAGAAACAAATCTTATTACCTTTGGTTGAAGAATCTGTTGGTGAGATATGTACATCTGTGAAAGTTTGTCTGATGGAAGGTAGACAGTTTGTTAAGGATTTGAAAAGAAATGATATCTATTATGCTTTGATTCCTAACAAACTGAGTAAGAATACAAGAGATGAAGTTCCTGCAGAAGTTAAGAAATTGCTCACCGAGTACAATGAGATCATTTCAGATAATGTACCTGATGGTTTGCCACCAATGAGAAATATTAGTCATTGGATGGATCTGATTCCTAGAGCTAGTTTACCGAACAAGGCACCACATCGGTTGACACCGACTGAGAATGAAGAACTAAACCGACAAGTTCATGAGCTGTTGAACAAGGGTTTGATCAGAGAAAGTTTGAGTCTATGTGCAGTACCAGCTGTATTAGCACCCAAGAAGAATGGAGAATGGCGAATGTGCACTGATTCAAGAACAATCAATAAGATCACAGTTAAGTATAGGTTTCCTATACCGAGGATGGATGATATAATGGATTGTTTGAGTGGAGCAAAATATTTTACCAAAATTGATTTGAAGAGTGGATATCATCAGATCAGAATCAGAGAAGGTGATGAGTGGAAGACTGCTTTCAAGACAAAAGAAGGTTTGTATGAATGGTTGGTTATGCCCTTTGGTTTAACTAATGCAATGAGTACATTTATGAGGTTAATGAATGAAGTTTTGAAGAAATTCTTGAATAAATGTGTAATTGTATACTTCGATGATATTTTGATATTCAATAAGACTAGAGAAGAGCATTTGATGCATATAAGACAAGTATTGCAAAGATTGAAAGAGGAAAAGTTGTTGATAAATCTGAAAAAGTGTTGCTTCATGAAAGAAGAACTTGTGTATTTAGGTTTTTTTTATTTCAGCCGATGGTTTGAAGATAGATCCTGAGAAGGTTGAAGCTATACTTAGTGGGCCTACACCTGAGAATGTCAATGAGGTAAGATCGTTTCATGGATTGGCAAGTTATTTACAGGAAGTTTATCAGAAATTTGATTTCTATTTGTAATGCTATGACTGAGACAATGAGAGGAGACAAAAGAGAATTCAAATGGACACATGGAGCTGATAAAAGTTTTGAGACTTTGAAGCAGGAGGTTGTTGAATTGCTTGTGTTAGCCTTACCTGATTTCAATAAGGTATTTCAAGTTGAATGTGACGCAAGTGGAAGTGCAATAGGAGTTGTGTTGACCCAAGAAGGTAAACCTGTTGCTTTCTTTAGTGAAAAGTTGAATGATGCTGAAAGGAAGCATTTTGTCTATGATCAAGAATTCTATGCTATTGTTCAAGTTCTGAAGAAATGGAGACATTATTTGATGCCGAGTGAATTTGTGTTGTATACTGATCATAAGGCTTTACAATATTTGGGTAGTTAGAATAAGTTATGAAATGGGTAGAGTATTTACAGAATTTCACATTTGTGATAAAGCATAAGAGTGGAATTTCTAACCGAGTTGTTGATGCATTGAGTAGAAGATCTTTGTTGACTGAAATGAGAATTTAGGTCCTTGGTTTTGATGACATGAAGAATTTGTATGAAAATGATCCTGATTTTTCTAAGTAGTGGAGAGTGTGCAGAGGACCTATTCCAAATCAACCAAGTAAGTAAAAAAGACTATTTCATTCAAGAAGATATGTTGTTCAAAGGTATTCAGTTGTTCATACCGAGAGGATCAATGAGAACTAATTTGATAAAGGAAAAACATAGTAGTGGTTTGGCTGGACATTTTGGTATTGATAAAACATTGAGTTTGCTTAGGGAAAGGTAGTTTTGGCCTCAGTTGTATAAGCATGTTCATAAATTTGTGAAGAGTTGTGGAGTTTGTCAAGTTGTAAAAGGAGTAAGTCAGAATACTGGTTTGTATACACCGATTACTGTTCCTGAGAAACCTTGGAGTGATATCAGCATGGATTTTGTTCTTGGCTTACCGAGGACAGCAAGAGGTAATGATTCCATATTTGTTGTTGCCGATAGATTTTCTAAGATGACACATTTCATACCATGTAGAAAAACATCAGATACAGTACATATAGCAAATCTTTTCTTTAAGGAGATTGTCAAATTGCATGGATTACCGAGGAGTATCATCTTTGACCGTGACAGTAAGTTTGTCAACTATTTTTGGAAAACACTTTGGAAGAAGTTGGACACCGAGTTGAAGTATAGTTCTACATTTCATCCACAAACTGATGGACAAACAGAGGTTATAAACCGAAGTTTGGGTAACTTATTAAGATGCTTAGTTGGAGACACACCGAGTAATTGGGATTTGATGTTGGCACAAGCAGAGTTTGCATATAACAATTCAGTGAATAGAAGTACTGGAAAGACACCTTTTGAGATTGTTCATGGCACACAACCGAGAGGTATATCAAACTTGAGAGACATTGTTGGAGAAGAGAAAAGAAGTGTTTAAGCTGAAAAGTTTGTTGAGTTTATGAAGACATTGCATGAGGATGTAAAACAAAAGTTAGAGCAAAGTAATCAAAAATACAAGGATAGTGAAGATAGATCAAGAAGACATAAAACTTTTGAAGTTGGCGATGCAGTAATGGTTCATTTGAAAGAAAGGCAGATTTCCTATTGGAACATATGGAAAATTGAAGATGAAGAAATTTGGTCCTTGCCAAATACTGAGAAGATTTGACAGTGGAAATGCTTATGAAGTGGATTTACCTAATGACATGGATATATCACCGTTATTCAATATTTCATATTTGTATGAGTATCATGAACCTGATGAAGAAGTGGCAGTACCGAGTGATTATCCTAAGAAATAGATAGAGGAAGTTGAGCAGATTTTGAAACAGAGAGTTGGCAGAAGTACAAGAGGAAAGGAATACATGGAATATCTGATAAAATGGAAGAACAAACCGTTGGAGGTCTCATCTTGGATTTCTCAATCTAAGTTGGATTCCATTCAGGTTATACCTGACACATGATTCGGAGAATCATTTCTTTCAACCCCAGGTGTCTGATGCAGGAGCATCTTGGGTTCTTTGGCAATCTTGATCAACCAAAAAAAATATATATGTTTGTTCTAGTTCTGTAGATTGTTGGACGTTGCTCGGTAATTGTTATTGCTCAGTTACTTGTTCTGTCTTGCTTTACTAACGGGTCTCGGTGATTGTTGGTTGCTCGGTAGTTTCTTTCACCGAGTTGTTTTTGTTGCTCGGTTACCTTCGTACCAAGTTGTTGTTGTTGCTCGGTTGGTCTTCACTGAGTTGTTCCTGTTGCTCAGTTGGTCTTCACCGAGTTGTTCTTGTTGCTCGGTCGGCTTCTTACCGAGTTGTTTATCTTGTTCTGGCCGACTTCTGCATTAAATTTTTGTAGCGTAATTAATGTGGGGTCTCTCATTGGGATGTGTGTGGACCTAAATCTGAGTCTTTACTGTTTCCTATGTTGGATCTTTACGATCTGAGCGCCGGCCTCTTTGGTGGACTCTTGTAAATATTTGGTTTATGTTCTTAGATTAAGTGCTAGCAGATTCGGATGGTAGGTCTATGACCATGCATGTATCAAGATTATTCTATTAACATCTGAATGTATATGGCCGAAACCGGGAAGGCCTTACAGTCCGGCATGTAATGAGTTTGATGAATTAATATAAGTTTTGTTGTTTCTTCTCTCCCTTTATGTGTTGTTCTGCAAGTGGTTTGGATAGCCGGGAGTGCCTTGGGCCCCTGTTCTCCATACCCTCCTTGCGTCAGTCCTTCACAACAAGTTGGTAAGGAGTATAATCTTATTAAACAACTCTGTGCTACTCCCTACTAAGATATCCCTTTGGGACTTGATTCAACTTTCACCCACACAACATACTATGCTTCGAGACGCTTTACAAAATCCTGTTGAACCTAATGATGTGGCAGCCTTCTTGGAGTGTATGACTAAACTAAAACTAAAGTGGACATTGTGTCCTCCAGAGATGAGTTGCCTTCTTTAGAAGTTCAAAAACAATGTGACCCTCTTATGATTGTGGTCCTTATTAATGACAATGATATTAGAAGAGCCTTGGTTGATAATGGATCCAGTCTCAATGTTTGTATTATTGATTTGTTATATTTAATCAATATATATCCCAAGCTTATCGAACCTAACAGTTCTCTTTTTCTTCGTGGCTTTGACAACGTTACTAAAGAATCTTTGGGTGCAATCACCTTACCTGTTACGATAGGTCTGGTTACTTAACCTACACCTATACATGTCATGCTTGATACTCTTACCTATAATCTTATTCCACGTATATATATATATATCCCTTAACTCCATGCTATGCATGTTGTCCCTTCAACTCTTCATAGCAAAGTAAAGTTCATCTATAAGAATATCATGTATACCATTGAAGCTAATCATAAGTTACAAAGTTGCTTACATTTGGAACATTCTTCTATTTCTTCATCAATACAAGTTGATACACCATCTCCTACCCCTCAAGAGAAACTCTAAGGAGATGATTGTGCGTCATTAGATTTTACACTATCTTTTGTGGGAGAATACAAAGTTCCTGAATTTAACATTGGAACCTCAAAAGGGCCTAGTGTGTCACTTGTTCAACCCTCTCCTCCCAACATTTCAACTTGTAATCTTGAACATGATTTATAATGTGTGCAACAAAGCGTTGAGGCTCATGAGATATCTACATCATACTTGCCTATGGAAGGATTAGGTTTCCAACCTCCTCCTGTGTCGTCATCCCCTCCCTTTTCATCTAATACTTCTATATCCTCTATGCCTCACTTTAACCAAGATAGCATTTTCTCTGACCTTCTTCATGCTAAGTTGATTACTCGAATCAAACGAAAGATCTTGAGAATCTTCCTTTTTGTATGCATCATCGATATTGTGACCACTCTACAAATGAATGTCAAGATTTGCATTATAAAATTCAAAATAGCATAGATTATGATATCATTTACGTAACATGTAACAATGACGTGTAATTCAGTTACGATTGTTTTACATAAGATTTAGTTCCTATTATGTTGCTCTACATTATGTGACAGTGTTAGCGTATCCTTTGGGGGCTCATTGTCATTCACAGTGGTACAATTTCAAGTGCAATAATACTTTTTGAGCAACATAATAGCCATTCTTATCATTGTCTCTATGCCTGGGGGGCAAGGGTAGTGATTCAATTTCCTATCCTTTCTAAGGATCCACTTTCCCTTGGTTAAGTAGCATTTGTTTATCATGTGATGTCCTTTCTTGTATGGAATTGTTCGTTTTGCTCTTCTCTCTTTTACAAAAGGTGTGTATCCTTGATCACAACCTCTGCCTCGATTGATAGTGTATGTCTATCATAAACAAATCCCTTATTTGGGGGCTCAAAGTGTGTTATCTTTCATCAAGAATCCCTTAGCTACCAATGGGGAAGGTGTGAATTCTTGTTCTCCTTCTCCTCTTTTAGGTCAATGAGGTAATTTTTATTCAAGATCTCCTCTTGGATGTAGAGATGTCTTTGAGCAAGGATCTCTTCCTCCCCTTATGCATCCCTCAAAAGGATCCCTTTACACTTGTTGCAAGATATTTCTTAACAACCATCTATTCCTTGCCTCATAAGAGTGGTGTCCTCTGTGGCTTGGATTGTATGTACATTGTTGCTTAAAGGATATCTCCTTGGTGTTGAAGGTGTTTATCCTTGTTCTTCTTTTCCTTAAGATGTCAACATAGCCTTATTTGGCCATCTTAAGAGGGGCATATATGGCCTCCTTGTTGCAAATGTTTTTTTCTATCTTTACTTAAAATATTTTAGGTTGAGTATACTAGCATAACACAATTTGCTAAGGCCGGATAACTCTCCTTTGTACCATTTTTGGCGGATTCCTTGGATACAATGCTTTCCTCAGTTATGCTTGGAATTGGTTGAACTAGCATAACACAATTTGCTAGCCCATTTGACCTCTCCTTTGTGCAGATTTTCAAGATGAGTTGACTAGCATAACACAACTTGCTATCCCATCAACTCTCTTTGTACCAAATTCTCTCTTGGGATGAGTTGACTAGCATAATACAACTTGCTTTCGACTCTTCCTCCTCTCTTTGCATGAATCACCTAGCATAACACAATTTGCTAGCCTGTGTAATTCATGGTTTCCTTTCTCTCTCCTCTATTATCCCATAAGCATAACACACTTTGCTAGTTGGTTGGATCATGGAGTCTTGTCCCATCTTTGATGTATGCTCTCGCTCTTTCCAAGTAACCACTTGTGCTTTTGCAGTAACATTTTGAGAATGATATTAGCGATTGAGACATTTTGATTATCGAGGTCTCTTCAACTCATTGCCTTGGAGCCTTAGTTTTTGCCTTAGTTATGCACTTGTTGTAGAAACTACCCTGCAACAATCACAAGTTGTTCCACAAGACTCACGCAGTTGTTGCAAAAGTTTCACAACGATAACGTGGTTGTTGCAAAAACTATTTCACAACAATTTTATAGCGACCGCAATGTTAAGCTGGAGAAAAGAAATGCTCTTATCTTGTATCCTAATGGTTGAGGCAGCATGTGTGGGAGAAAATGAGGAATCTGTTTTGTATAAGCCTCTCATGGTTCTCAAGTTCAATTATGCAGCAATTCCAGAAGGCATTTGGCATATTGATAAAATTGATAAGATCACAAGGAAGGAAGAAAATTTAAACATTACGAGTGATTTGTTTGGAGAGGATAATCTGTGTGCATTGTTCAAAAATCCTAGAAGGAATGATTATAACATCATAAACAAGGAGCTTGCAAGACTTCTCACACTTATTAGGTTGTACGAACCAAAATAAAGGGACTTCTTCAATTATGACAATGTTGCAACAGTAAACGCAAAAGGCACTTGACTTTCTCAGATTCTTCTTTTATGTATTCTTGTTTCTAAGAGACCCAACAAATGCTGGAATTGTCAAGTTTGTTTCTCCTCTTTGTAGCTTGGTCTTGATCGGCGCTTCCACTACTTGACCCATTTACTACTCATTACACTTCCATCTTTGTAATATGTTATTGTCAATGGTTATTATTGAGCAACTTTGTTGATACTTGGCTCTAAGCAAACCGAATTTCACACAGGCGATGAGATAAAAAAACGTCTAAATCAAAATGCTACAAAATCATTGTACACTATTTGTAGAAATCAAATTACATACCAAGAATGTAATATAGAACATCTTTATTGCAAAGGACAATCACATAGAATACAATATGAGAGCAGCAGCTTTATTGGGAAGGTAGCATACAATACAATGTTTGCTATACTGGAGAATCTATCAAATTCACGTTCTTTCCCAAAATATTCAAACTGGCTTAGCTTTTAATGGATAACAGACTAATAACACATTCTGAATTTGTTGAGATAACTAAAATCTAAAAACATAAAGTGTGCACATAGCCCTCTCAGAAAATGGCATCCCATAAAGCAACTGTGCCAATTGCATGTTGTTGAAGTCCACAGACAAATTCAAGAGCCAAATGTAGTAAGGCCGCATGCCCAAAATCACACCACATATCGAAAAGGGAATGGGGTTAAAACACGATAAAACAAAAAATAAGAGGTAAAAATTAAATAAACTAGAGCAAGCTAAAGCATTTTTCCACAATCCCTTAACACATTCTAACATTCACATTACATGCGGCCATTGTTTTGAGTCTTGACATATAAACTCAACACCCAAGTCTGGGATTTCACCTTTTTACATCAACCTATTAAGCTTGAACACTTTTCAAGGAGAGAATGCAGAAAATTTAAGGGAAGAGGGAATGGCTTTACATAAAGACAGGTGTTTTGACTAATTTAACATTTAATATTAGCAACATCATCTTTCAATTTATCAACCAAGAGAGCAGTTTTGATTGGTAAATCTGAGACTTCATACATATTCAATCAGAACAAGACACTTAAACTTTTTGTGATGTTCATGGATATCTATATAATTTTGTTCTTATTTAATGCAATGGCTAACCACTATTTTGGGGATCTACACCAGGCTTTGCAAACACATACCTTGTGCACTCCCAGACCCAAGTAACATTACAGCTTAAAGTAATGGCAAAGGACAATTTTGAGAAATTAGCAATAAGAGTATGTGTGTGCACATAGAAAATAGTTGAGGCAGCAGCGGTACCATTGATCATATCCTATAAGCAAACCCAAACAGTTTAAAAGATCAATACTGAAACATAATATAGGTGCAATTAATGGAAAGATAAAGCTAACCCCAAACTGAAAAAAGAAGGCTTTCCGCCACATAACAAGAGTCTCCCCATTCTCCATGTGAACTGCAGATCCAGGGTTGCAAGAAGCTTGTCCTGCATGCTGCGAAATTTTAACCAGTGTTCATATTATCTCTTATAATCATAAAAGGTTTGTACATAGCCTGTGACTACATAGATATTTGTATATAGACTTTCCTAGGAGACGATCAGATCTCCATGTATCACTTTCAGGAAAAGTATATTACCTCACTAAATTTAGCTACAGACATATGATGATTGTGGCAAAAACAGAGCACTCCTAGGCGTCCAGTATCACTGAGAACAAGCTCTCCACCTTTCATATGTGGATGCGATCTCAAAAAGGTCAGTATACATGAGAGATCATTATTTATATTTTACTGCAAAGGAAACATCACACAATCCAATTCCAATTCTTTGATAAGAATTTAGGAAACCTGAAACTCGTGTTGACTTTTTATTTCTGTAGTTGCCAAATTTAATTTAGCACAAGACAATATTCCAGGCACAAGACAGTATTCTAGGCACAAATGTAGGTACACAATATTTCTTGTGAAGGAAACCTTTAATCGAACAGGAACATGAAGACTTACTCAGCATGCCATTTGTACCAAAACAAAACACGCGTGGTCTAGCTTTCATCACTGACAGAGATTGTTCAACTTCATTATATCGAGTTCCTGTCAATGTCTTTGGCAAGCGTGCACTTTGAATGCTGTGTAGTTGTTGTTGTCGAAGATTTGCTGCCTCTGTTAGCCACTGTGGAACAGATGTCTCAGTCTCGCTATCATGAACAGTTGAACGAATTCCCTGCTTAAAAATGTCAGACACATGTGAACGGACATTGCCTGGATCAAAATTATCAGGAAATGTTGTCACCCGATTATAAACAGTGGGCAGCAATTCTCTCGATGTGCCAATATGAGACAAATCTAGCCCATTTCCAAATCCTCCATTTCCATTGATTTGATTGACAGAGGAAATATCTGAGGCAGTCAATGAAGGCCAAGATCCATTCTCTAAGGCATTGATCTGATAGAATGGTGAATTGCCTGCCAGTACAGCAGAACGTATACTTGAAGATTGTTGATATTCAGAACGGAATGGTTGAGATGGCCCAGACAAAAGAGCTAGGAATGAATTACCAAGTTCAGGCCTCGCCATTTTAGTACTGCAACCTGAATACCCATAGTTAGCTGAGTTTGGTGCCACAGGTTCTTGTCTAATCGTACGCTCAATAACACACACTTCTTGTGCAACATAAGGATGTGAAAATTGTCCAAAATTCATTTCTATCTGCAGAAAACAAAAGATGTTATGCAACCCACAATGAATTCAATAAGACTGATAAGATTAATGTCAAAAATGTATACAAGACCTGACTGAGTAATAAACAGTTCTCAATCCACTTCACAAAAGAGGGATAACTTCTAATAGAAAATTGACACAACGTGCATTCTAATCAGACTGAAAGGAAAAGGGAAATAAGTGGTATATCTACTTCAAAATCCACCATAGAAAATTTAAAATATAAATGGCATGGATTTGCTCATCAGTTCAAAATCTATGAATAATTGATATATCAATTGAAAATTATGCAGTCTGCACAAAACATTAAAATTTATAAGAGACATGAGCATAAAAGGATTTAAACAGTCAACTTTATACTCTATTTTCACTTGAATTAAGAAATAAAAAACAACAATACATGTTTCTTGAACAGAAAGAGAAAAGATTCTTTTATTTGAGATAGTGTAAACAGTACTTTCCAATATCTATATGAAACAAAGTAGAGTTACACCCTAATAGATTGTAGTCAACTAATCAGTTTTTATTCACACTTTTGAAATCTACGCTCACCCAAACATTTTTATAAAAAACTAGAATCAAGAGCCATACATTATGGTAAAATTCATGCATATAATTTACTGAATCGGACCCATAGGAATTGCTGATTGTTTGTTCTTGAAGTGATCCAATTCAAATTCAAAATCAGATTTTTTTATGAATTCAAAAGACAAACTATAAAGTTCAATGCATTTCACTAAGATGCCTCTTGGTACAACATAATGTTGCCAGTGAAAAAGGCATATGGGCATTCTGGTAAGAGAAGATAAGAATAAAGAATTGTCTGTTGTAGAAAGTATGAGATTTGAGGTGATTTCTTGAGATATTTTTAATTTCTATAGATGTTCTCAAGTTGCATGTAAGTAAATTAGAAATTTTTGAGATTTTAGTAGTTTATTGAGATGTTCTCAAGTTGCATGTAAGAAGATTAGAAAGTTTCTTGAGATTTTAGTAAGTTTGTATTAAGGTAGATTTTTTAGGGAATTCTAGAGGACAAATAATGGTTCTTTTTTCAATTGTAAGGAAGTTGGGCAGCATGACAATGAAAAAAAAAAGACATTAATCTCATTTCTTGAGTTTTCTTGTACTTGTTACTTTTATTTTCTAAATGTTAATGGTGAATTGGATGTTGTGAATTGGGTTGCATCAGATCTTATAAATCAGATATGGTAAGATCATTTTTTACATGTTACATACAAGGTGTCTTATCTATATCAACCTTTGAACAGGGATAAGCTACAAATCTTCTCTTAGTGAGCAGACTTTGGGGACAATGAAGAGGAATATATAGGACAAAAAAGAGCATGGTTAAGCTAGGGGTTATAGAACAATTAAGATGGCCATTAAGTAATGAAATATGCAAGACAGTAAGTAATATAAATATAATAAGCATGCAATATAAACAGATCTTAAATAATATAGGTAGGACAAAAAGACAGCTCAATCTGTTGGGACGTTAACCTTCCCTTGTCTTGAGCACTTGTGGAGAAGTGGTTATAGGTGAGGTCAAGATGGATGGAAAAAATTCTAGTAGACTCCAATTGGGAAGTATTAAGACTCGGCCTACATTGTTGATGCGTTGTCTATTTATTAATCTTCAAGGCCTTATATTTTGACTTGACTTCCTTTGGTGAAGTTTCCTTCGAAACTTTGAGACTCCCGAGGGAAATTTGCCTATTGCAAATTCAGAATAGAGCATATTACATCTTGTTTCTTTAGAAATGAGGTTGAAAAGCCTCTTAAAATATGGATATAATACTTGACTAGATAATTTTTGTGTAGTCTAAAATTGAATCCCCTTTGCAATTTCACCTACACTTTTGTATCCACTTTAGTGTTCATTCACATAGCATTTTTGTAGGCTCATTTCAGCCCTTGCATCAACCTGTTCATTCTCAGGATGCTCAAGACACCATTTCAACAACTACCATTTTGCGTCAATTTTGCATTAATGACATGACTTTCTTGTCTCCGGCTGTTTTTTAACGTAATTTGTTTGGACACTAGCACATAGCACAGACGTCCAAACTAGTGTCTTGTGGTATTTTAAGGTTCAAAGGTCATTTCTGAGCGTTTCGCCACTTGTCACCTACCTAGGCCAATGGAAACCGCTGAAAATGACCTGCAACGGCTTATCAGACCTTTCTTTCCCGCCTCTTCTCTCCTTTTAAACATATATCTTTCATTCACACAAACTCTCTCGATTCTCTCTTGGCGATTCTATTGAAATCTCTTTGGTTCTCTCTCTCTCTCTCTCTCTCTCTCTCTCTCTCTCTCTATAACTTGTCACAACAGTCTCAAGCTCTAACAGCAGTCTTTGCAACACTCTTGGCTTCCTCAAGCCTCTTTGCTAATATCTCTCTTGTGTCCTTGAGCATTCTAGAATTTATCACATCAATTGTCTATTAAATTAATTATTTGTCTATTTATCTTTTGATCTATCTATCTATCTGGTTATTGTGGAGGTGGAAACACCGAAGCAAGGACTTCATTGAGGCAAGTCCCCAAACAACCCCAAGCATTTTTCCTCTTATATGTGTGTGCAAGTTTATGGGAAGTACTCAATGCATGAAGGTTTGCTTTGTTTCATTTTTTATTTCTTTATCTATGTTATCTAGTATTTGTTATTCCATTTCTGATTTTTGGGTTTTGCAAGTTAGTTGAATCACAGAGTTGGGTCTTTGCTACTTTCTAAGTATTTTCTTAGTCTATCCTAATCCATATGGCACTACAGTGCACCATGTGAATCTTTGCACACCGCACTATCATCCTTGGTCGAGATGCTCAAATTTTGGCCAAAGACTCTCTGTCATCTGCACTTCCCATTCCTATATCCAAGAACTTCATTTTATTTGTATGCAATTAGATATATTCGCTAGTTTAACTAGCTAGAGATATCTGAATGTGTGTACTGAAATTGGTTCTCAAAGGAACATGGTTTTCCTTTTGTAGTCACATTTCTTCCATTACATTTTGGTGAACCTGACATGAACACTACTATATTATTTTGAAAGCATTCTTTATTATCTCTACAATCATTTATAACAGTACAAAAAGGACAAATCAAAGATTTGCCTTTGTCAAAAAAATCTAGAAATAATACGTCAGCCTTCAATCGACTTGTTTATGTATCATTTATTAAATTTAGTTTATTACTTTCAAAATGCAATCGCTATCTTCCTTTATTGATTCAATTTTTTGTTTTATTCAAAGTACTAATGATGTTCCTTTTCATGCATGTGATGGTGACTTACTTATTCCTATGTCACTCTACGCCTTTAAATCCTTTCATAAAATCTTTCTCCTTGTGGGGAAATCAAAACAACCCTAGCACCTGAACTAGTCGCTGCGCAACTACCATTAAACTCTAGTATCCATACATCATTTGTAGTACTTGTTGCATCAAATGACTGAGAAGAAGTCTCAATAATTATAAATTTATAAGAGAATCCGAAGATATAGCTTTTTCAACCATTGTAGAAGATACCATTGGATCCTTCTCAAGTGTTTGTTCCTCTTCTGCATCTGCAAATTTATCCTCTTCAGACAGGGATGATGATGGTGCATCAGAAGGGCAATCCTCAACAAATTCTGAGATCTCATTGATATGGAGATAATAATTTCCCATGTCGGTTGATTCAAATAAAATTTGGGCATGAGGATCTTCAGATTTCACTACTGTGCTTTTGGTTTCCCATTCTGGGAGCAGCTTTTGCATGACACCTTTGACGGGGATTCGTGATTCTAACATGTCCACATTCAGTTATCCACCTACATCCTTATAGAAGTTGCGGCCAAGTAACATACCATAAGAGGCAAGAACATTTGCGACCAAAACGGTCATCTTGATCTTCTTTTCTAGGAAAGAAGAGAATGCAAACTGTGCATCCTTGATTTGACCTTTCAGAGGTACTTGCTTATTTTCCATGGAATAACAATTACCAAAGGTCTTTGTCAAGGAAAGACCTAAAGCATTAGTCACTTTAGCTGGCATGACATTATCTGAAGCTCCAGAATCAATAACACAATTACTCAGCTTAAAACCATTGATCAAAAAGGAAATCTAGAAAGGTTCTATTTTTCCTGTAACATATGATGGTATAGTCACTAAGTTATTAGGAAGATTCTTTGGATCTGGGGCAGTGATGAAAGCTTGCGTAGGCTGAGATTCCTTGACAAATTTATTAAGCCTTTCCAGCTGACCTGGATACGCTTGAAGGTATCCTACCTCAGACATTTGAATTTTGGTTTTCTTAGCATGATCTATAATATCAAATACTTGAAAAGAGCTTGCCAAAGAAGAAGAAAAGCTTTATGTCTGAGACTTAGGATTAGACGTACTGAGTTTCGACACATTGGTAGAAACTAGATGAGGAGTACTTACGTGGTTATTTTGAGGAAGAGTAGTTAGAGTTGTTCCTCTCTTTGCAATAGTGACAGGCGTTTGCATATCATTCTTTGTCTTATCATCTTCTTCCTTCTGGCATGCTAACTTTGTTTGGGATCGCGACATAACCGCATAAGCTTGGGCAAAAACCTCCTCTGGATCCATGTCTTCATAATGTACATACCCTATGCTAGAGTCACCAGCTGCTTCATCATTTTCATTGTAAGGAACATCAGTGTCCATTTGATAATCATCCGGCAAAATGCCAGTTTGATCATTCTCATAGTAACCCGTGGCAGACCTGCCTGGCGGGGCTTCAAGAGCAAGCCTCTCTAGAGGAGAAAGCTTCGCTTGATTCTTTGATGCATAACTATTGGTAGCATTAGGAAATGTTCTCCGTGGAATATCTTTGTATGGGGCAACAAATGATCCTTGAGATATCTGTTTTTGGAGTGCGAGCAATTCATTTGCTAGCTTTTGAACCATAGGATCCATACTACCCGAAGCTGAAATATTATTGAGAGAATTTCCATGAAATGGATTTCCTTTTGACCGATCTTTACGGATCTTACCAGCCATGATTAGATCATCTTCAATCTTTGTGGCTAAAGTCTGAGCATTAGCCAAACTAGTGGGAACAACTCTTCTCAGCAAGAAACTAACTTTTGGAAGTTGAGTATTTGTAAAGCACTTCAAATTTTCGGCAATAGGTCGTGAAGCAGTGGGAATCCAATTTGCTAGTTTGTTAAACTTAGCAATGAATTAACGCATACCCTCTTGTGCATCCTTCTTCATTTGTGTAAGTTGAGCAAGTAAAGCATGCTCATCCTTTGTCGACTTAAAGCGTTCTTCAAACTTTGTCTTTAATGTGTCCCAATTCGTGATGGCTCCAGTAGCAAGATTATAAAACCAATCAACAGCAATACCCTGCAAAGTTTCTATGAAGAACCTTACAAAAACGTCTTCATGTTCCACTCTAAGCACACCACATGCAATATAAAATGCTTTGATGTGCTCATCTGGGTGTTGCTTGCCATCACCACAGAACTTGGGGAAATTCTTACGAGAGCCTTGTGGAAGTGGATGAAGCGGTGGAGTAAGATCAAGAGGACCAAAAGTTGTCCCCCATGGACCTGCTGCAACCATTACTTGAAAAACTGGAATAGATGAGACTAACGGCTTGAAAAAGAAAGATGTTGCTTCACTTGGTACAGGATCCATCTTTGATGGTGGATAACTAGTAGTTCGCGTAAGTGGAGATACAGGAGCTAGGAGAGCAAGTCTGGCTTGTTGGGCCCAACTCGGTGTATACTTTGATGCTTCACCCTTCTTCCGTCGGGAATATTGTTTGATTCCTTCCAGTGAGAACAATTAGATCAAGCTGAAAGTAACCCTTTGCAAAATAAATCTATACTAACTTGGATGGAACATTTAGTTCTCTCTTGTAGAACAAACGTTTAATCTTTTCCTCTTTTTTCACAAAAAGATTGTAGCTGACAGTGTGTAAAAGATTTGAGATACTTTTAAAGAAGCAAAGTGTCCATGAAGGCACAAAGTCCTTTGTTCTTCTCCGGGACAAGAAAACAAATAAAAAGTTCAAAGTCTTCTCAATCAATCTTCTCATCAACCTTTTGGATACAAGTAGTTACAATGTATTCTTTACAACTGCTCAAAGTCAATTTGTAAGATACACTTCCTTATGCGTTCGAAGTCCCCAGCAGAGTCACCAAAAACTGTTGGCTAAAAATTTTGCTAGTAACTAAGACTACAACTTGGCAAAATTGGAACTTTAGACAACAATGTGAAATTTCTTTCTCCTCTCAGCAGTAGGGGAGGCTCTCTTCTTACCATAGGTGGCTTCAACGGAAACTAAACTGAAATATAAACAATTCATATTGCTACGATAATACCGGTGGCTTAAGGGTTGATGTAAGAACAACACTTAAGACATCAACTTACTTATAATAGATTGAAACAAATACATGAACACAAAGTCTCGTATACTTACTTCGAAACATAATTCTGAAAATAGAATAGCTAGGAAAGCACAAAGTCTTTCACTAAATATCCTCTTTCTTAACAAAAAACACTTATCACTGAAGCCCAAAGTCTTTAGCTTTAAGTTATTGCAGCCACTTCTATCTATATTAATCCTCATTCGTGAAGCACAAAGTCTTCAAAAAAAAACTTGAATTAAAGCGCTCAAATGATACACACAAGATAAGTATCAATTGATTTGAGAAAGGATCAACAAATGCAACTTAAGAATACACTCATTGGTCTCAAGATTGACAACACAAAGTTTGTGACTCCTTGTTCCTTTTATTCAATTCAATAACTTTGCACAATGAAACTCAAAGTTTTCAAAATACAAGAGATTCAAGTATAGCTCTCTTGCACACGCAAAAGATAGGTCACTTACAATGAACCCACTCCTTTATATAGGTGAGGAGGGGAGAGAAAGACGGAGAAATAAGTGGGAAACCTCAACCACTTTGACTTATTCAATGCTTATCCTTGATTAATTCAAAAACTATTTTTGACTTATTCAATGCTACAAAGCTTAAAGCAGTTGCAGTCTGATTACATGTTACAGCTTTGCACGTGATACTATCACATGCAATACAACTTGTTACCCAATTACATGTAATTTGTCAACAAAACTACACCTACTTATAAAGCATGTGAAAATGACTAAGTGTCTGACAAGACACGACTTCTACTACATCATCCTTTGTCAGTCTTCATGCTGCTACAGGATGCCCTATGATTGATGTGTCCAGGTTTGATGAAAGCATTTCGAATCGGAATATGAATCTGTACCCTTAATTGTTCTGCATTTGATGGCATCAACAAATCTGCTACTTGAAATCAATCTTGAAATTTTTCTATGCCTGTCATCATTTCATCGCTCGTCTCTTTCTTTGAATGACTCCATTATGTTGTCATTCTTTAGTTACCAAAAAAAGCCATAACATGATCTTTCAAGCTAGAACTTTGCAGATCTAGAAGAGTATGTGTATAGGATATGAGTGGAAGGTCTTTGAGTGGTGAAAGGCAATGGATTTTGGGCAAAATCAGCTTTTTAAATGAGGGAAAAACTCAAAAGCGGGGTTTTCTAGAGGCACTGCACGTATGCGGACAGCAAATTTGGAGCAAGAAAATGAAATGAATATGTACATATATACAAAGAGGGAATTTATTCACTCATAGGTGGGGTTTTTATGTCCCACTAAAAGTCAACCGGAAAGCTCATAATGCATATAAACGGGATTTTTAAGTCCATTTACAGCCTTGGAAAAGAGGGGAAAAGCGCACGCAAAACACTTGGAAAGTGGGCTTTTTAGCTTGTATTGCATGAAGGGAAAAACTTGCTCTTTTGAAGTATTTGATCAGTTTAGAACGGGGCTTTTAATCCTGACTGCATATGCAAGAAAGATGAAGTTCTTGCATATGCAACTTTGAGAATGAATAAGATGGAAAGAGAAGGATCAACTATTTAAACCAAAAACATGCAAATCTGAAAATGAAATGAGACATTCTTCCTTGAGAAATGCAAGGAAAACAACTCTTCCAAATCTTGTAGAAAAATTTGAAAGAAATCCAAGAGATTTTCGGATGGAGAAAAAGAATCCAAACATGGAGATATATAGGCTAAGAATTTGATAAATTCTTCCAACAAAATTAATGCACTTCCAATGAGTCACTAAAAGATGGGTGACAAATGTCTATTGTGGAGATTCGAAATGCATTAAAACAGCAACAAGAAGAATGTTTCAAACCTTGCAATTAATATTCAAGGAGGATTTCAAATGCATTTGCAATGGTGATTAAAAATGGCGTCATTAGAGGAAGCGCGTGTTTTATATTTGTGAAAACATGCATCAAACACATGCAATGATAACTAAAAACAGCGCCTATGAGTTCTAGATTTAACGCCATACCTCTAAACACAGGTTTCTTGTGTCGAAATGTATCAAACGATCTTGCTTTCACTCAGCCTTGATGCCCTAGAAGGGTTAGAAAGTGAGCATTGCATATGTTTTGGCAATGTTTTTCATCTAGGACGGGTTTTAAATCAAAAACCGCAGCCCTGTTACATAGTCACTAGCTTTTGCAAGCATCAAAATGATAATGAAGAAGTGTGACGGGCTTTAGACAAGCTTTTACATGCTTACGCGAACATGATTGCATCTTTGCAACATGTAAATGCCACACAAAATGTCGTCCAAGAATTTTAGAAGAAACTACAGCCTCTAGTGGAGAAAACGGGCTTTAGAAGCTATATTTCATATGCAAGGAACATGACTTCCATTGGTACGGGCTTTTTACAAGCTTTTACATATGGCGTGTTTCCTTTAACAAGTTCATAACGGACTTTCTATCCGATTGCATTTGTGTTTCAAACATGCCATGAACTTTAAAATCGCTACCTGTGGTTTGTTTAAGTTTATTCGCATGTTGTTTACATGTAAAGTCAACAAAAATCGCCACCATTAGGTAAGAAGACCTTCAAGACATGCATTTCCTTCAAAAATCGCTGCCCATGGCTAATGACGAGCTATTTAAGTCTTATTGCATGTAGAAATTTTGATGATTTAAAACATGCAATGTCTATCAAAAACGCCACCATGGGATTTAGGAGACGAAATACATGTCCAAGCTTATCTTTAAATATGCAATCACTTGAAAAATCACCACCCAATCAATAGGTTTCTCATGGCTTTATTTTACATGTAATAGTTTTAATGTAATGTAATGTGTCTTAAAAAGTCCACCATTACAAAAAACTATACTTAAACTTCATCGAAATCTCTTGAAATTTTAAAATGGAGTTTAAAATCCATCTTACCTTCAAATGACCTATTTTATTCTATGCAATTAGCAATAAAAAGCCCACTAATGAGAGACTTTGATTTAAAGAATAAGAATATGCAGTCATGCCCAAAAACCCCACCTACAGATCGCTTAATTCCTTAATAACTTGAGCTAGACAACTCTGATTGACGCCTAAGATAGCTCAAAACGAGCGTAATTAAAAATGCCACAATCCTAGGGCAAAATCAAGACTGAAAAGTAAACACAAAACTAAGAAAAACAAAGAAAAGACTTGAAGATTGTCAAAAATCAAGTGCTTTTCGGTAGAGAAGAAAGACTCATTTTAACAAGCAATATGGTGATTAGCTTGATGGAAACCTTCAAAAAAAATCAATGCTCTTAAGACGTAAAATCCAATTCATATCAAGGGATGACTGATGGCCTTAGACAAACATCATTCAGGACACCAAACCTTAGAGGAAACACCTACCAATCCATGAGAAAATTGTGTAGGGTTGTCCAATTTTTTGAACGCAAAATTGAGGACAACACAGTGAATTTTAAAAACATAATATTTGAAAATAGAGATGACTATTGCCCTAAAATTAGATAAAACATTACAGCCATGTCTTTCCAAACAGATATGAAATACCTCTAACAATTCGCCTAGCTATGAACTCCGTCGTGAATCCACCCTCCGGAAACGAATTGGGTTTCCGTCCAATGCGCTGAAACAATCCCAAGGGTTTCCATCCTCAAGAAACTATAACTGAAACAAGAAGCTCTCACAGCTTTGCCCAAAGAAAAAAATAAACCAAGCATAATCCAAATGAGCTTCTCTATGTTCTTTAAAAAAGCATCCCTGACCCTTCGCTTTCCAACTCTTGTCTCTTCATTTCCTTTCTTTTTTTCCCTTTTTAAAACAGTCTTTTAAAAATAAAATGACTTTATTAATTTTCATTAAGCTCCAAAATAAGTCATTTTAATACTTTATGAAGTTGTCATTTAATTTCTAATGTCCCCAAAAAAAGGGACAATACAGTCCTCCCTCCTTAGAGATTGCTTGTCCTCAAGCAATATGAATCTGCATGCCAATACCAGGACCCCATATAAATCTACAAGCAGTTTATGACGCATTATGGGACAATTGAAATCAAAACCTACCACACAATGAAACAAAATGTTCGGATGCAACTCATTCATCAATAAGATCCCTCGATCCCAAGGCAATCCCAAAAAAACTGCTTCTCCCATCCGTTGCGCCACTCTGAAAATAACAGCACTATGCCTCAAGTTGTGAAGCAACTCATCATGATCCATAAGAAACGAAGCACTGATCCTATCAACACCCAAATCCCAAACCAATCTATCCATCCGACCATGGGAGTAGAAATAGATATCTATCATTATATCAGCTTCCTGTAACATCCATCTAAATAAGTAGTCCCAAAATTTTGAAAGACAACTTCCATATGCACATACATCAACTCATTAGGCCACCAAATGTTGTTGTTGTAACCCAGGTCAGTAAATGGAAAGATAATCATCTCATATGGAATATCCCTCAAGTAAAAATGTCTCCAGAAATCTCCATGCAACTCCATAACTATTGTAGACCATGCCAAATATGAAAGTGCAATGGAAGACCAAGCAGGATAGTCACTGTCAAGTGAAGTATCCATGAAGATAAAATCACCAACCAATAGATTAAAAATTGCCATGTGATATGAAATTGGTGACAAATTTGAGAATGAACGGTAGATGCTTTCATCATTCATAAAAAATAGCTCTTCAGTGTCTGGTTCGCTATAAGAGTTATCAATAAAATCAACTTCTCCATCAAAGAATTGATCACCATCAAATGAAATTTCAGATCTAATAACACTTGGCCTATCATCATCCTCATGTGAAATAGTTCTTACCTCATGATAGTGTAAAGAAGTATGACTGTTGTTACAAAATTCAGAATTGCTACCATACTTTTGTGTCATATCTTCATCCCTTTCAATCACCTATGTACTGAAAATTTTATGGCCAATTGCACTATGGGTACCAACACTTAAAGACCCGTGTTCATTATTGTTTCCATGTGTAAAAGTTGCAAACTCGCGTGAATGCGAAGATAAACTTTTTCTGTCCCAAATCAGAATTTTAGGTTGCTCTATGCTCTCATTGGACTCATCACAAATCACCCTATCTTGACTTGTAATATGTCCATCCCAAGTGAACCAAGGTGGTGGTGTATCAAATGGATCTTCTTCAAAAGATGTCACAAGGCTGCAAGGTGTTTCTTTGTGGGATTTTTCAACATATTGGAGGTCTCTAGTATGTAAATTGCTGAAATCATTGTCTCCCATTTCTTCCTTTAAGAGTTCATCAATCCCTTATGCTATTTGTTTGATCTCCATCTCCCTTGTACCAACTTCTTGATCTTTGGTTGTAGATAAAACAGACATCTGATTTTCTGATTTGTATAGAGAGAAATGAGCCATGCTAAGCTGGTAACAAAGATCATCAATCTCATTTTCCTTGTCTTCCCCAAATTTGAGAGCAAGATTCCTATCCATTAACAGCTGCAAGTAGCCTGATTTCATTCTTTCAAATGCTTCTTTGATGGTGTGAAATTGAGAACTAGTAACACCTCATGCAATTCCTTTTTGCCTCTCATCAATCTGAGTTTTCCAAAGAAGATCTTCAATGTATTTGTGAGAATCGTCAATCCTCGTTAATACTTGCACAACCCTCTCCTCTGAGACCAATAATCTATCCTTCAAATCTTGCAATGCTAAGGGCTTTAGTTCAATTTCATCTAGGGAACATGGGTTGTCACACATTAAGTTTTCTGATTTGTTCTCAACTATGGGAGCATTATCACCATCACACTTAATTGCTTCTATAGATGATTTCATGCACTCTTCATGTAGTAATAATGGAATAGCATTATGATCATATATGGATTCATCAAAGGAGTTATCCTCTTCACTACTTTCGTCAATGGCAATCTGCAAATTACCAATTAAGAGTTTAATACACCTCTCACCTGTAGCAACTAATTCTTCCATGATATCCTTAGCTGGTTGGAATTCATCATCTTGTTTGTTTCCAGCATGCCCGAAATCAGGTGTATTTGTTTCAGCGAGCTCCTCATGAATTGAGGCTCTATTTACATCTGCATCTTTGTCATTTTCATTGTTTGGCTGCAATAAATCTTCCTCCTTATGGACTCCACAGTGATGATCAAATGTCCAAGCCTCCTGACATGAAAAACAAATCTGCTCTTTCCTCATATGGTTCCTACTCTTTTTGGGAGACCCTATAACCTGTATTTTTTATGAAATTAGCTCTTTTTCAGCCCATTTTTTTTTTCACTCCTCAATTTTCCACACACAATGTTTGAGCACTTTGTTGACCAACTCATGGGCAGATTTAGAAACACCATGTTCTTGCCTTGAAATTGCTAACAAAATGTGATGACCCCTTTTTAGAAGGTATTGGCAGTGGCCTGGTCAGCTCATCATCATGACCCTTGTGAGTTGATGTCAGGTTTTGAGGGTCCCAGTTGACAGACTTCCTATTTTTAGTAAGTCTAGACTTACTATTTTTAGTAAGTCAGTTTGGTCAGTTTCCATTTCTGGCAAGGCAGTATTGGCAGTGGCCAGTTTTCCAGACGATGTTCAGTTTGTGCAGTTCCTTGGCTAGGGACTTACTATTTATAGTAAGTTTATTTTTGGGCAGTTGCTATTTTTGGCAGTGCGGTGGATGACTATGTCAGTCTGGCAGGATCAGCAGTGGATGCAGGTTTTATCACTGGAGTGTACATTTGTTAATTAATTAATGTTAATTAATAACTATATGTTATTAATTAATAATAAAGCCATATTATTTATTATAATAATACTTTATTATTATAATAATTTGGAAGTTGCTATTCCGGAGACTGGTTAACTGATATATCCTTTTGGAAACTATGGCCGTCGAAGGATTATAAATATGGATTCTTTCTTGGAGTTTATCATCGATTGATTATATGATATTTTGTTTGTTTTCTCTAAAGAGAAGTTCTGATTTGTGCCCTTGCTGAAGTATAAGGGTCAAATTGGCTTCTGGAAGACTGATTCTTCTGAAGTTAATCTCTTATTGGTTGCTGAAGTATAACCAATCCTTCTTCTTCCATACTGTCTGCCTGTTACTAGAGGAAGAAGTAATTCTGAAATTGTTCATGCACACTGACGGTGCGAATTTATTTGGGAGAGTGATTCATGTCTGCTGGAATGGCATCATCGAATTATTAATTCGATTGAAGGTAGTTAGCGTCTGGAAGAGAAGAGACATTGCAGATTTCGAATACCAATGTTGTTGGCTGTGAATCGAATTTCATCATTGGTGGGCGATATACATTCTTCCCAGCTTGCAGATTTTGGCGAATAAGAAATTCAGACTGTTGTGAGTTTGCTCTAGGGCAGCTTTGTAAGTGGATGGAGACAGCATTGCTGGTGGAAGCAAACCGCAGTCACATAGCAGTCAATGTGTAGGTGCTGCGTACAATATCCAGACTTTGTGGACAAAGGGAAACAGCTCGCGGCTAGCATGCAGAGCCGTTAACATGACTGTGCAGCCCGCGGCCAGCTAGCAAGGAGGACGGTTAGTGGAGGTATTACAATATGCCAAGGAAGCATTTCGATTCAAGTACATTGCAAACGAAATGGTATTTTTTTGGATGTACTCAATCAGTAGTTGGTTTTAAGATTTTGCTAAGTCATTTGGTATTGGCATTATTTAATTTCAGGATTCTATTTTGCAAAATACAAAAAGATATTCTGATTTGTCCAAGGGAGTTAGCATTGTTATTGAAGAAAGTGCATGTGAATTTGGAATTTAGCAAAAGACCAGACGTTTCAATAATAAATATGCTGGAAATAATGATGTTCTTGGATTGAAAATTATATTTTAAAGTTGATTATATAAATAAGGAGATACGTTCTGGCGAAGGTTTTTACTTGTGGTTGCAAAACCTATTACGTCATAGTGGAGCCAGGTTGGGCTCATTACACAAAATATGCATAAGAGGCTTAAAATGAGCATCACTTTCATTGATTGTCATAACCATAATGGTCTTCATGGCTGCAATAACATCTTTATTATTTTCTTCCATGATTGTGACCAAGAAATGTTGAAACAAAGTATGGGTTAATTCATACATTCCCAAGTCAAGAATAAAATTACACAATCTGATTTCTGCAAATGATTTTAGTATGGTAACCCTTCTAGAGAAATGACAACTTCTGATGTCCCCAAGATTTTGAAAACTATCAACGATTAGCTGAAGTACCTCCTTCATTGTGTTGTCTTCATAAGGTTCTTGAAGTGCTAAGATTCTTGTGATCGCCATCGAACAAGAAGTTACCAATAGCCTTATCTCACCATCTGAATGCTTCAACCACTTGTGTTGACTCAACACAATCATTGTAGGAACAAGAGCAATCTGTAACAAAATCAGGGGGTGGTTGCTCTACAATGGTCAAACATCCTTCCAATTGGATCAAAGTGATGATAACATTTTCCCTTCTTTGTAATTTCAACCCAAGTTTGCTACCTGTCTCATAGAGTACTTTGGCCAACTACAATATGTCATTTGATGCAATTTTTAAATCTGAGAATTCTTTGTGAATCTGCCTTGTTTGACTCTTTCCCTTCCAAGAATTTTGTCAAGTAGTTTGAAGATATTCCTTGACCAGTAGCTTAATAAAAAAGTTCAGAATTGTATGTCTTTGTTGTGTTTATAAAAACTCGGATTTGCTTGAAAGACTTAACACAAAATAAGAATTGCTAGCAAAAGAACAACTACTTTCTTCACAAGCCCTGAAAAACTTAGCACACTTTCTATTTCAAGATAAGAAAAATTGTTTAAGTCACAGTACAACACTCAGAAATGTATGATTGTCTAAAAGTGGTCTTGTAGCTCCAGAAAAATGAACAGTAGCAATTAATGTCAACAAGCAGTTGATGAGTTAAAACCATATCAGGCTACATTCTTCAATGTCTCAATGTGTGCACTAGAATTTAACCTATCATATCTGACTTGTGAACTTTAGTCCTTTCTCCTCCAATATGTGCATGAGACATATAACAGAACCGAAAAACTTCATATCATACCTTCACTCTGCTTGTAGATTTCAATCTGCAACTTACACAGAGTAGGATTTCTACCTTCAGATACTGGACCTGTAAGCTGAAACAAATGTAACTAGTGTAATTTTGACTGGCAATTTGTTTGGACACAATGCCTAAGAGTTCTCTAAGTTTTCAAATAACAGCTTCACCACTCAAACCATTCGCCACAATTCAGGTTGGAGAAATCACAACTCTCGTTTTCAGATTTCTTCCATTTTACTAGGGCTCAGACTTCAGATTGGAGTACAAATTAAAGAGTTGTTTCTTCCTCAAGAAAGATAAGAAGCTTATGGCAATAGCGTGCTTCCAGAAATAGTGAAAGTTGGTTTCCCTATGAAATCTCCAATGAACAGAGTTTCTAACACTCACGAGAATAATATCTCCAAAAGTTGACAGTCAAAAACTGCTTTGAACCAGAGAGTGGGACTTCTAATTTGAAAATACCTTATACACAACAAGCTTTTGAAATGGCAATCTGTACTTCTGAAATGGAAGATGTTTATCATTTCAGCAAAATACAAGCAGTCCGATGAGAAAAGCACATGCCATTAATGTAGTTCAATGCCCAGACTCAAACTAGAGCTTTCCATTTAGCTTTGTCTCCATAAGATGTATCCAGTTTTGTACAGCAAATAGTGGCTCCACCAAGTAACATCACAAAGAGTTCACAACAATTGCTGTAACGTTTCTTTATTCCCCAAAAGAATTATCCCTCGCGATCAGTGAAAACAACAGTTTCAATTTAAATAACAAGAATCTACAGTATCATTCATAACGACAGTACTGAGACTGTTCAAGTGTTTTGTATTTCAATTTCCATGCCACACAAAAGGAGTCCACCATTAGAAAAACTCATGCACGCGGTAAGTCCCGATAGAGGAAGTCTTAGATATTCAAATGCCCAAGCATAGCTTCACACTGTAAAATTTATGGTTACAACAATCCCGTGATGGTTATTGCTGCTCTGTACTATGATAGAGCGTGCACACAAGAAACTCAAACACAGTGCCACCGAAAAGTTGTAGGTCCAACGTCCGTTCACTAGCTTATATTCCTCTGTTACGACACACACCCATGTGTTGCCTTAGTGCTCGACACAGCCTTGACACCTTCAAATTCGACCCTTCAAAATGATGCCTCTGTGCTTTGAATCTTGCACAATCGAGATAGCACTCCAACAATAGTGCTTGTCACAGGAACACAAATATCCTTATTTAAATAATTTGAACCACTTATTACTTCCTCTGCCAATAGCAAACCTCTGTTCCAGATTTTCTTGCAAAAACTATAGGATTGCGTCGAAGTATTTGCCGCAAAAAGATTCATTAATAAACATATGTAAGCTTCAATAATATTTCTGTCCTTTATATTCCACAGGAGTGGCAGAAATAAATCTTTCATTCGTTGATACCATATTATGGAGGACCACAAACCATTTGCCTATATGATTGGCTTAGAGTGTATAATACAGTTCCTCACACTGCTTCAATATGTTCTCACCAATCACAAATATATAAAAAATTATCATTCGTGACTCTGTTATTCAAAGCTGCCCTTAAAGAGACAGGTCCCGCTAACTTCAGAAAGAACTATAATATAAGTTTTAGCCAAATAATATTATCAAATATTAGCCAATTTTTCTGCTTCGCTTAAAACCCACGGCAATAATATTTTATCAAATATTATCAATGCATTGAACTATCTGACTCTATTCACACGTAACAGAATAATAAATCATTTCTCCCAATAAGATATAAAATACCTCATTCAGCAAATATCTTTATTTCCTGCAAAATTTATCTATGAAAATGATTCTTCAAAACCCTTCAGGCTGGCAAGATAATCTGGCTCTGATACCACTATAATATACCCCTAGGGTATTATTTCCAATTTTTACCACAGAAATTTAAACAAGCAATTTGCATGTAAAACTGATTTCAATTCATCCAACAGTGAATTCTGAAAACATATAATATTTGAAAATAGAGATGAATATTGCCCTCAAATTAGATAAAACATTACAGCCATATCTTTCCAAACAGATATGAAATACCTCTAACAATTTCGCCTAGTTGTGAACTCAGTCGTGAATTCGCCCTCCAGAAACAAATTGGGTTTTCGTCCAATCCGCTGAAAGAATCCCAAGGGTTTCCGTCCTCAGGAAACTATAACTGAAACAAGAAGTTCTCAGAGCTCTGCCCAAAGAAATGAATAGACCAAGCATAATCCAAATGAGCTTCTCTATGTTCTTTAAAAGAGCATCCCTGACCCTTCGTTTTCCAACTCCTGTCTCTTCATTTCCTTTCTTTTTGTCCCC
Organism: Thuja plicata; assembly: GCA_018584345.1. Lineage (NCBI taxonomy): Eukaryota > Viridiplantae > Streptophyta > Pinopsida > Cupressales > Cupressaceae > Thuja > Thuja plicata. Next base: position 109,529 of record MU223893.1, read on the forward strand.
TTTTAAAACCCCCTTTTAAAATTAAAATGACTTTATTAATTTTCAATAAGCTCCACAATAAGTCATTTTAATACTTTACAGGTTTACCCGGGGACGCGTCCCCGGCCTAAATCCCCAGGTTTCGGGAACGGGGACGTCCCGGGGACTTGGGGATGGCTTGGGGATGTCCCCACGTCGTCCCCAATTTTCAAGATTTTGTGGGCAACGTCCCCGGGACTTGGGGACGGCAACCCAAAAAAAGGGGGACGGGAAAAATACCCGGGGACGGCTGGGGACGCCGTAGCCGTCCCCCGCGCGTCCCGGGGACGGTCGTCCATTCCCACCCAAAAAAACACATAAAAAAAAATAAAGCAAAAAAAACTTAAATGGCTTCCATAGGTGGGGTTGTTTTGTGGGCCCCACCACCATACTTGCCCTAAAATGCCAAGATCGTGGCTCTATATGGGCTTATAAGCATTTTTTTGTTTTCATTGTGTTTTGGCAGCAGTCTGATTTTTTGGTTTTATAGCTGCAAGGAGGTTTGCAAAGGAGGTTTTCTTCATTGATTGTGCAAAGGTTTCAACTATCTACATTGTGCAACAAGTGTGAGTTTATGCTTCTATTTTTTCATTTTTTTTACCAATATGAAAGCTTGAAAGTCTGATTTTTTTATTTTTTTCATTGTTTCAGCTCATTGCATTCTTAAATCTCAAAACTAAGCACAATGAGCAGCAGTGGGGATAGTAGTAGTGATGAAGAGCATTTGAGGGGTGGTACTTTTAGTGTTGAAGCTAGTAGTAAACAACAAAGTGACAAATTTAAATGCCCTTCAACAATTATGAGCAAACATGCAAGGGGCCCCTTCAACAAAAAAAACCTTTTCTCCAATTTGTCACAGCTAGGCCTGAAAAGAAAAAGAATGCAGGAGGGACTAGGGTGTGGGATTGCCATATTTGTGAAGATGATTTTAGGGGCAGCTGTACAAGGGTGAAGTCACACTTTTTAGGTATTGCATGCCATGGAGTTATAGCTTGTTTTGATTTGACCGATGACGAAAAAATAGAATGTCAAAGATAGCACGTAGAGGCTAAAATGGGGGCACAAGGTATGACAATTACATCACCTTTATCTACTGCAACTGCACACTCACAGTCATCTAGGCCTATGACATCCGCCATTGGTACTTCTAGCAGCCCTATTGAGACAAGAGGGAA
>MU223893.1:112774-123598 GCA_018584345.1 Thuja plicata
TATTTTTGTTAGCATATGCATATTGACAATCCGATAATGAATTGAAATGACATTGAAATGTTACTATTTACTTTGAGTATTTACTAAATGGCATTGAAATGTTGTATGTTAAGGTTATATGATGTTTTAATGGCATGCATTGTCCATATTTTCATATGAATGTAATATACACTTGCAAATTTCCTTATATATTTGAAAATTTCCTTATATATTTGAAAATTTCCCTATATTTACATAGTCGTCCCCTGCCGTCCCCAAAATCGGCAAAAAAATTTGTCGTCCCGGAAAACCCGTCCTGTCGTCCCCTGTCGTCCTCGTCCCGGAAACTCGGGGTAACCTTGATACTTTATGAAGTTGTCATTTAATTTCTAATGTCTCCAAATAAAGGGACATTACATTATGAAATGACCCTAACCAACCATTTTCCAAAAAAACCCTCAAGTGTAACCCAAAAGATTTAAGCATATACTTGCATGCACCAAGATATTGATTTAAATAAAATAACTAGCAATATATTCCAATAAACTCTGAGAGGTCGTTATCGTATTAAACAACAGCCATACAATAACAATGGGGTTTTCTCACAATCCAAAGCTGAATTCAACATACAATAGAATGACAATCAACAGAAAAGAACCTGTGAATACAATGGCAAACTCTACTGTGAATCCGCACCGTAGACGAACTGGGGCTACGTCCAATCCACCTCTGAGCCAAAAGGGTTTCCGTCCTGAAGGCTGAATTCCAAAGCTGAGAGCTTCCTGATATCTCCAAGAGATAAATATCATATCAAAAACTAAGCATATCTCGAAAGGGTCTTCAATCCTTCTTTTAAAGCAATGGCTGTGACTCTTCAGTTTCCCCTCTCTGTCTTCTCATATTCTCACTTAAAGTCACTTTTTAAATAAATATAACCATTGATTATAAAGTGACATAATAAAATAAAGTGAGGAATCTTCGGGCATTAAAACGGAGGACCAAACGAACTCGGATGGAGACGTGTGATAGCTTGCCGGAAAGCTCTCGACGAGACGCTCCGAGTCCACTACTGAAATGCCAAGAAAACTGAGTTCTATCGACTTACTATAAATAGTAAGTACCCTGGAAACCCTGTGGAAATTGCCCCGATTGGCCTGAAACTGAAAACGCCTAGGCCAAACATCCCTCTGATCCTCTACCAAACCTCGGTTAGCCCCGGACCATGATGAAAAGGCTAACTATAAGGCACGAAATAATGTGCCCCGAAAAGGGGACATTACACATTACCTAAGATTAAAATAGACCCTAGTTCACTTGCAGCTTCATCTCTATTTATTTGTGAAACTAATATGTTGGTTGGCAATCTCTAGGTACAATCATACTACCTTTGAGGCTTGGACCTGCTACCATTCCCACCCTGGTGTATGTAATGCCAAAACCTTTATCGTATAATCTTCTTCTTGGTAGACCATGAATGCACGCTATGGGTGCAATCTTGTCTATGCTACATCAGCTATTAAATTTGTTCGTGATAATCAAATGGTTACAATCAAGGTTGACCCTATGCTATACATTTGTGTCAAGTGGTTGCAAATGGTCATTTCTTTGAAGGGTGATTTACTAATGCTATTCCTCCTAAGAACAAAACTTCTTCTAAAATGATTTCGTCAAATCCTTCTTCTCAATCGAATACATTCCTTGGTGATGATTGGGATTCCTTGGATTTTATAGAATCCTTTATTGGAGAACATAGGGTCAACACCATCCACCTTAAAATTCCAAAAACATCATTCACACTTCCTATCAAAGATGATCATTCTTTTGTATCACAGAATAATGTGAACACTATAGATTATGCCATTAATGTTGATCATCCCCCTTTTGAGGAACTACAATCACGTTATGGTCCAAGATTTAATATTCTATCTAAGCATGGATACAAAGGAACTGGTCTTAGGCGCATGGAGCAAGGTCTCTTTGGAGCTGACTCTACGCTCTTATATTGTGGGTATAGGTTATCGACCTTCTCCCTCTATCTTCATCCCTTCATACATTGTCTAATATTTCCATGTCTCCTTCTTGTAAACAGTCAAACCTTCCTTCACGAGAGAAAGGATTGCTTCCTGCTCATCCTTTATCTGAGTAAGAGTGTATTTTGTTGAGGCTTCTCAAAGTCCACTTGATTACTTTCCTCCTACACATAAGTTTCATAAACATGAAAAAACAAAACTTTTTTTTATGCATACCATCAAGAGCTTGGCCATTCCACTAGTGAATGTAAGGCCTTGAAGGATAAAGTAAAACAACTTCATGAATCGGGTATCATCAATCCTTCATTTATTGACACACCTATTTCTTCTTCTTTCCACAAGTGATATCTATCATGTCCATTCTACATGCTAAGCATTTTCTCACCGGGTTTTTACACCTCTAACCTTCTATTGCATTGTTATCTACTATGTGACATTCATAGATTTCTTTCGATCATTTTCATTCGTGATGGTATAATGTTGCGAGCAACTATAATTTGTCTATGGTAGCAACACAATATTCTCTAGCTTAGATTGTCCTCACCTATAAATTGGGGGCAAGAAAAACTTGCTTTAGAGGTCTACATCCCTCTTGAGGATTCTCTTTCTTTTTTCTTCCCCTCTTCTTTTCCTTAAAACATATGCATTGTAAATATGCATGGGGGCATATACTTCTTTTGCTTGTGCATACTTACATGCAGCATTTCTATTCTTTCGCCTACAATGGTGCTTGTCTATTTCTCGCTCACTACAGTGCCTATCTATTTGTCGCCCATTGTGGCAAGTGTTTATCATTGCCCTCTAAAGCACATATCAAAATCTATTATGTTTGTAGCGTCTTTAAATTAGTAGTAGCCTTTTCCATATCGAAGTTGGTTCTACTAAACATCTTATTTAGTAGTGGCTTTCCTCCACAACAAGGTTGGTCCTACTAATTTGTGATCACCTAGCATAAAACAACTTGCTAGCTTATGATTTGTCTTTTTAACCATTATCATTTGCATGACCCTTAGCGATAGAGCAAGCTAGTGCCCAAGTCGTGTACTATCTCTTCGACATTGGTTGCTTCCCTGTCTTATGTGTGCAATCTTCCTTGGAGCAATCAAGCATTAAATTCTTCTCTTCATTTTAGGATTTTTTTTTGTTTCTTGTTATTTTGGGGACTATAATATCCCCCAAGGATATTATTTCCAGATTTTTCCAAATATTTCACAGAAATTCAAACAACAATTTGCATGCAACTGATTTCTTTTAATCCGATAGATAAAACTAAAAAATCATATAAAATATCAGACTGAAATAGAGATTCTAAAAATAAATATGATTATTGCCTTTAAATCTTCCGTAGAGCAACAACAAATATCCAATTGTAGCCACAGAACTTACAATCAAATTGGATTAGTAGAAGTATGAATTTGAAGCACAAGTGAGACAACTGAGTGATATCTCCAACAGACAATGGATTTCCGTCCACTGCCTCCAAGCTCTAGGGTTTTCGTCCTCAAACCTATTGAAAGCCAAAGCTTCCCAAAATTCTCCAAGAGAAAACAATAACCAAACATATACCAAGCATGCTGAAAATGAGCTTCTCCATGATCTTTAATACCACAACCCTATGACTCTTCGTTTTCTCCTTGCTATGACTCTTCGTTTTCCCCTTGCCTTTCACTTGGAATTTATTTTTTGTCTCTTATTATACTCCTCTTTTAAATTAGAATGACTTAATTGATTTTCATTGAGCTCCACTAAAGTCATTTTAATACTTTATTAAGTTGTCATTTAATTTTGATATGAATTGACAACTTTAAAACTTAATTATTTGATTGACTTCTAATGTCCCCAAAAAAAGGGACATTATAGTCCTCCCTCCTTAGATATTGCTTGTTCTCAAGCAATCATGAATCTACATAACAATACCAGGATCCCATGTCATTCTCAAAAACACTGCTTCAGCAATCCACTACGCCACTCTGAAATAACAGCACTATGCCTCAAGTTGTGAAGCAACTCATCATGATCCATAAGAAATAGAGCACCAATCCTATCAGCACCTACATCCCAAACCAATCTATCCATCTAACCATGGAAGAAGAAATAGATGTCTATCATTATACCATCTTTCTGTAACATCCACCTGAATAAGAAGTTCATCCAAAAGATGTCAAAAGCAACTCCAATATGCACATAGATTGACTCATTAGACCACCAAATATTGCTGCTATAACTTAGGCTAGCCACAAGAGTGTTGTTGAGAGTGTCATTGTACCCATGTATAGGGGAGATATCCATCTCATGTGCAATAACTAACAAGTAATCATAGCTCCACAAACTCCCATATACTTTACTAGCTATTGTAGACCAAGTCAAATCTGCAAGTACAATGGAAACCCAGCTAGGGCAGCCACCAAAAACTGCAGTATTTGTCAAAATTAAATCGCCAACCAGTAAATAAACAGCTGTCATATCATCAGAAGTCAGTGACAAATTGAAAGATGAATTGTAGTTGCCTTCATTACTCATCAAAGACAACTCTTGGGTGTCTAGTTCACTACAAGTGTCATCAATCAAACCAATATCTCCACCAATGAAATGATTGCCATCAAGTGAAATTTCGGAACTAGAAAAACTCTTCTTATCATCATCCTCATGTGAAGAATTTGTTACCTCATGATAATGTAAAGGCATATAACTGTTGTTGTAAAAATCAGAATTATTGCGGTACACTTGTGTCATATCTTCACCCCTCACAAGCACTTCTTCATTTAGGACTCTATGGTCAACACTTGCACTTTGAGTAGCAACACTTGTTGATTCTTCTCCATTAATTATTTTAGGTGAAAAGGCTGCAAACTCATGTGAAATGGAAGATAAACTTCTGCTGTCCTGAATCAGAATTCTGGCCTCCTCTATGCTTCCTTGGGACTCATCAAACATCACTAATGGTTGACTTCTCACATGCCCTTCCCAAGTAATCAAAGGTGGTGGTGTATCAAATAAATCTTTTTCAAATGAAGTCATAAAGCTGCAAGGTGTTTACCGGTGGAGCTCTTCAATCCTTTCATCCACATTTTGAATCTCCTTAGTATATAAAATACCGGAATCATTATGCCCCATTTCCTCCCTAAGGAGTCTATCAATTCCCTCTGCTATTTGTTTCATCTCCATCTCCCTTGTATCAATTTCTTGTTCTTTGGTTGTAGACATAACATACATCTGATTTTTTTATTTGTGTAGAAAGAAATGGGCCATGCTTAGCTGGTAACAGAGATCAGCAATTTCACTTTCCTTATCTTCCGCAAATTTGATAGCAAGATCTATATCTATTAAGAGCTGCAAGTAGTCTGATTTCATCTTTTCAAATGCTTCTTTGATTTTGTGTAATTGCAGACTAGTGACTCCACATGAAACTCCCGTTTGCCTCTCATCAATTTAAGTTTTCCACATAAGATCTTCAATGTATTTGTGAAAATCATATGCCCTTGTTAGTACTTGTACAACCCTCTCTTTTATGACAATAATCTGTACATCAAATCTTGCAATACTAAAGGTCTTTGTTCAAAATCATTTAGAGTATATGAGCTATCACACATTACATTTTCTGATTTGTTTTCAACCGTAAGAACATTATCTTCACCACTCTTCGTTGTCTCTCTAGAAGATGTCATGCAATCTTCATGTAGCACTATTGGGACAGCATCATGATCATTTATAGATTTATCAAAGAAGTTTTTTTCTTCAAGTGTTCTATCAATATGGATCTGCAAATCACCACTAAAAAGTTCGGAATTCTCCTCACCTGTAGCAAAAGATTCTTCCTCCACACCATGAAACTTAGCTGATTGAGAGCCACTAACCTTTTTATTTTCACCATCCACAATAACTGGTGCATTTAAGGCTTCTGTTTTAGCTTGCTCCTCATGAGTCATGGCATCTCTTTTCTCTACATCCTTTTCCTCATCACCACTTGGCTGCAATATATTTTTCCCCTTATTAGTTCCATAAATATGATCAGGTGTCCAAGCCTTCTGACATGTGAAACAAATCTGTTCTTTCCTCATTTGGTTCTGACTCCTTTTGGGAGAACCTGCAAGATGTAATTTCAATGAAATTAGTTTTTCTTCAACCCATTGTTTTTTAAACTTCTCAATTTTCCGCTCACATTGTTTGAGTACCCTGTTGACCAACTCATAAGCAGTTTTAGAAACATTTTCATCTTGCCTTGAAATTGCTAACAACATGTGTAGAAGTGGTTGGAAATGAGCATCACTCTGATTAATTGTCACAAACATAATAGTCTTTATGGCTGCAATAGCATCTTCATTGTGTTCTTCCTTGATTGTGACCAAGAAATATTGAAACATGGTGTATTAAGTCATACGGTTCCAAGTCAAGCATACGATTGCTCAATCTGATTTCTGCAAATGCTTTTAGTATGGCAACTCTTCTAGAAAATGACCTGTGATGTCCCCAAGATATCAGAAGCTATCAATGATTAGTTGTAGTATCTCCTTCATTATGTTATCTTCATAAGGTTCTTGAGGTGCTGAGATTCTCATTATCTCCATCAAACAAGTAGTAACCAACAGCTTTATCTCACCATCTGAATGCCTTAACCATCTATGTTGACCTAAAGAAGTCACTATTGGAGCAAGTGTAATCTGCAACAGAACAGGAGGTGATTGTTCTACAATTGTCAAACATCCCTCCAATCGGTTCAAAGTAATGAGATCTTCTTTCCTTGATTGTGATTCCAGATTAAGTTTGCTGCATAACTCACAAAGTACACATGCCAAGCTATCATCTGATGCCATTTTAAAATCTGTTAATCACCTTTTGAATTTCCCAAACAGGCTAGCACCGTAGTGGCCAACCCTGTACTGATTTTTCTTCTTCTTTCTATTGAATTTGTTCCCCAACTTATTTAGTCCTTATTGCTGTTTAGCAAGTATCTGGCTGCTAATTCTGACATGTACTGATTTATTTTGTTTGTTTGAGATGGTGGTTTCAGCACATAGGTTTATTTGCTTGTATGCACAGATAAAACCAAAACCATTCCACTTACAAAGACATCAGATACAATAACAGCCAATAAAGAATGTGAGACAGAAATATCAAATCTAACCTTTTTATTGGTGTTGCATAGGTCTGAGAGTACACTCTGGGAAGTGAGGTATTATATTCAGCATTCACTGATATCAGCACTCAGAACTCCATGTCCAAAGTCTTAACCATATCAACCTTTGACTGTCACGTAAATTCCTTGCCAAGGTATAATATGTATATCAATGTGGTTGATACAGCAGCACTTTATAGCACATTGATGAAGTATTCCCAAGCAACTCAATTCTGGGTATTCAAAGGGTTTGCACAAACTTCTACGCACAGGCCAAGATGAACAGAAATAGAGGTCTGAAACTCCACTCTTCAGCAGTAAGAGCAATGAATTTTTAAACTAGATGGAACTAGTAAGAAGTTCCCAAACAGAAAGTTCCTGTAGCTTGAAGTATTAATTGATAAGCTCATAGAAGATAGCCGCTAGAAATGAAATTATAGTTTATGACTCCAAACTTTGTCGATGTAGTACCCATAAACTTCGAATTCTTCAGTAGAAGGAACACGTAAATCACACAGCCTGAAAACTATTCGACTATGGCATCATGAATTAAGAGAGAGCCACGTCTAAGTCCCAAAGCCGTGAAGCTAGAAAAATAAGGAACCACGCCACATCTTTCGATTTGGATTAAAAGGCAGTATTACAACAATATAAATTATTGATTCCCTGTCCCGTGAGGCAACTTGGTAGATGCGGATCCAAATTTTGTGATCCCTCTCAGACTTATCGGCTTCAGAAATGAGTTTATCAACGGCAACATAAATCTTTGTTTGCAAAAGGTCGAACTCCAAATGAAGGAATCCCAACTTCAATTCATATCTGCTCTTCACACAAATGAATATTTACAGCACTTCTTGCAGGTTCATTCACGCCAGTGTTGAAGAAAGAGCCCGTGCTGGAAAAGAAGAGACTCGCGGCTAGCAGTCTTAGCACAGATGCTTCTTTGTTTCTGTTATAGTCTAAAGCACCTCCTCTATACAACTCCAAACTCACGGCAATCACATTTACCTCAAAACATTAGACTCAAAAGTTTACAGAGCAAATATTAATTCAAGCACCCCAAAAGAGATACCATCTGGCTTCAAGAGAATACGAACCAGTTCTTGACCTTCAATGGTTGTTTGTCCACGTCTATTCCCAATTCAAATGAAGGCTTGGCATAAAGAATCTCCTGTTTTCTTTAGTAACGGTTCTTTCCTCTGTCAAATGCAGCTGGAAAGAAATGCTACCAATGTGAACCACTAGTAATCTGACCTCAATATTAGCCACGGCAAGTGATGGAAAGAATTAATTTTATTTCAAATGTTCTTTCCCGAGCGTGACTCCTTCTCTGGTAATGAAATCCTTTCCGAAAATAGCCGCCTTAATATTTCATGCTGCGAGAATATTATTATCTTCCAGACTTTAACGTTTTTCCCAAAGTCACCATTTAATAATATTATTTGGCAATATCAACTTATTACTACACCCGACTTCTCTTCTCAAGGCATATAATAATCTCGACAGAGATATACTAAAGTCCTCCAATAATTATATGTCTGCAAATGTATAATATTAAAGTTGCCAGATGATGTATTTGAATGAATCATCTGGATGCTACTAAACTTTGCAGGTTCGGCTTTAATAATAATTGAATTGGAACCTTATTACTCCCGATCAAGGTCTTAGCTTCTCAACGGCAACAATATAGTATAATAAATATGTTTCAGGCCCTAGACCAAAATATAATCACTCCTTGTCATGCCTGAACTACTTAAATCACCCCAAACGCTTAACAAACGGATTGTTATGTATATAGTGGCACACTCAAAAAAACCTGAGATGAAATATAAAGAGCCCGATATCTTAATTGAAATATATTCCTTTGTTCCCACCAAATTTCTTGTGGTAGTTGTCGCATTACATGTAGCCACAATATTATTTATTTCCATGGTAATCGCATTACATAAATTTATCAGAGGCTCGTACTCTTTTATCTGTTCCACAATTCCAGAATAACATATCTTTTTGTTTTTCAAATGGGTAGAAAATACCTCTTTATTGAGGCCTTTTTGTTACTGCTTGTCCAACTGCACTAATGTCACTTTTGAAATTTCACAGGCTGGCAGGAAAACCAGCTCTAATACCACAGTAAAATCCCTCTAGGATATTTTTTCCAAATATTTCACAGAAATTCAAACAACAATTTGCAAGCAACTGATTTCTTTTAATCCGACAGATAAAACTGAAAAATCATATAAAATATCAGACTGAAATAGAGATTCTGAAAAGAAATATGATTATTGCCTTTAAATATTCAGTAGAGCAACAACAAATATCCAATCTTAGCCACAGAACTCACAGTCAGATTAGATAGGCAGAAGTATGAATTTGAAGCACAGGTGAGACACCTGAGTGTTATCTCCAACAGACAATGGGTTTCCGTCCACTGCCTCCAAGCTCAAGGGTTTCCGTCCTCAAACCTGCTGAAAGCCAAAGCTTCCCAAAATTCTCCAAGAGAAAACAATAATCAAACATATACCAAGCATGCTGAAAATGAGCTTCATGTTATTTAATACCACAACCCTGTGACTCTTCGTTTTCCCCCTGCCTGTCTCTTGGAATTCATTTTTTTGTCTCTTATTATTCTCCTCTTTTAAATTAAAATGACTTAACTAATTTTCATTGAGCTCCAATAAAGTCGTTTTAATACTTTATTAAGTTGTCATTTAATTTTGATATGAATTGACAACTTTAAAACTTAATAATTTGATTGACTTCTAATGTCCCCAAAATAGGGGACATTACAGGGACGATGCATAGTACTGAGACAACCTCCCACATCAAAGTCTCTTTCACTTTGCTCAGTCAAATTTTAGTTTGTTTGTTGCGTGTTATTTTGTTTTGTATATGTACCATCCATGCTCTTTTTTGTATATCTATGTGTTTATCATGTTCTAACTCCTACGGCTTTGTGGCTTTCATGTGCTAACATTGTTGTCTTGTGAAGAATTTCCTCTTTGCATTTGTTTAGTAGGTCTTCACCCTAAGGGCATGCTTCCTTGGTTTGAAGAGTTGTCTACTTCCTCTACAGTATCCTTTTGGCATCATTATTTACTTATTTTCAATAGCTTTCTTTTAGCGTGCATATTCATTTAGATTCATAAGCCCGCCAAAGGGGGCACAAAATGTAGAGTTTAAAATTGCATCCCCTTTGATATTTCACTTGCACTTTTGAATCCACTTCAGTGTTCATTCCCTTATCATTTGTGTAGGCTCATTTCAGCCCTTGCATCAGCCTTTTCCCTCTAAGGATGCTTAGACACCTTTTTAGCAGCTACCTTTTTGTGTTAGTTTTGCATTAACAACGTGATTTTCTTGTCTCCCGCTATTTTTTAGCGTAATTTGTCTAGACACTAGCGCATAGCGCGAATGTCCACGCATCGTGCTAGTATCAATGATATTTTAACGTTCAAAGGTCATTTCTAAGCATTGGGCCATTTATCACCTTCCTTGGTTAATGCAATTCATTCAAAATGGCTTGTAACAGCTCATCAACCCTTTCTTTCCCTCCTCTTCTCTCTTTTTAAACATATATTTCATTCACACGAATTTCCATGGTTAATTTGTTTGTTTCATTAAAATTTATGTGGTTCACAAAGCTCTCTCTCTCTCTCTCTCTCTCTCTCTCTCTCTCTACACCTTGCTACAGTAGTCTCAAGC
>MU223893.1:123648-139906 GCA_018584345.1 Thuja plicata
TGCAACACCCTTGGCTTCCACAAGCCTCTTTGGTATTATCTCTCTTGTGTCTTTGAGCATTCTGGGATTTATCACATCCCTTGTCTGTTAAAAAATTTATCTATCTATTCTCTTTTGATCTATCTATCTATCTATCTATTTGGTTGCTGTGGAGGTGGAAATACCAAAGCAGGGACCTGACTAAGGCAAGTCCCCAAGCAGCCCCAAAGGTCATTTCTAAGCGTTGGGCCATTTATCACCTTCCTTGGTTAATGCAATTCATTCAAAATGGCTTGTAACAGCTCATCAACCCTTTCTTTCCCTCCTCTTCTCTCTTTTTAAACATATATTTCAATCACACGAATTTCCATGGTTAATTTGTTTGTTTCATTAAAATTTATGTGGTTCACAAAGCTCTCTCTCTCTCTCTACACCTTGCTACAGTAGTCTCAAGCTCTCACAACAGTCTTTGCAACACCCTTGGCTTCCACAAGCCTCTTTGGTATTATCTCTCTTGTGTCTTTGAGCATTCTGGGATTTATCACATCCCTTGTCTGTTAAAAAATTTATCTATCTATTCTCTTTTGATCTATCTATTTGGTTGCTGTGGAGGTGGAAATACCAAAGCAGGAACCTGACTAAGGCAAGTCCCCAAGCAGCCCCAAACATTTATGTGTGTGCAGGTTTATTCGAGGATTTTGAATGCACAAAGGTTTGCTTGTGTCTATTTATTTCATTTTTATTTATTTATCTCTGTTATCTAGTATTTGCTATTGCATTTCTGATTTTGGATTTTGCAAGTTAGCTGAAGCACAAAGTTGGGTCTTTGCTACCATCTAAGAATTTTCTATCGTGATTCATACAAGACTACAATCTATCGTGCGGATGTTCGCGCACCACACTATTGTCCTTAGCCAAGATGCTCAAATTTTGGCTGCAAACGCTATCATCTGCACTTTCCATTTCTATATTCAGGAACTTCATTTTATTTATATGTAATTAGATATCTTCACTAGTTTAACTCGCTAGAAATATCCGAATGTATGTACTGAAATTGCCTCTCAAAGGAACATAGTTTTCCTTTTGTAGAGTCATATTTCCTCCATAACGATTTTATAATTAACTGGCAACACCAACCATAGTTGATGACGTTGCATAGAATTAATGCTAAGGCATGCAAAATATATAACCAACTATGTGCAGTGATGTCAACCAAATGAAGTTCAATGGCAAATAGGTTCAAAAGGGTTTAAAGAGTCAAATAAGGGCTATTGTATATCATGGGATCATCATGAAGACATTAAAGGGCCAACAAAGGTGCAAGAAGTGGACCGAATGTGGATAGAAGTGGTACATCATTAGGAAACTATAACAAAGGCAATAATGTACAACAAATGTCTCGACAAGACACCTCATGTTCATGCGCTCCAATCCGAATATGGGAGATTAATGCACCACCAAGTCTCAACACAACAAAATGTTAGTAAAAGCACTTTAAGGTGAATATGTTCTTTACCTTCAAGTTTGAACCCTTCTTATTGATACATAGATAATCTTTCCTCTAAGAGACACTTAGGGAACTAGCACACTCTTTGCATCTATTTGATAAAGATTCTAGTATGAAGCAAAAGCTACAACCAATAAAACTGTGACCATCTTTGTTGAATCAATGCCTCCAACATTTAGGCAAACCCTCTTGCCACCAAGCTCACCTTCTAGCACGGTTGGAAAACTCATGCAAACCAGCACATAATCATAGGAACTCCCAAGTCTTGGGCAAGGTTTTGCCCAAAAATTCGACAAGCCCTAGACTTGCTGCCTATAGCATATATCAGCACAAGCCTGCATCACATGCACAATGCATAACACCGCACACAACTCCTTGGAATGTGCACCATGCACCATGCACACAATTCTTGGAACCAAATCACAAAACTCCAAAGAAATCATAAGGCTTGTATGCAACACTTAGCATTGTGTGCCATCCACACAATGCTAAGAATCATGATGCACAAATTCACAAAATCTATTTCTCATGCCATGTCTATTCCTCCACACATCAACACAACAAACAGAGCACATAGTCCAAACCTCAACACAAAACATTGTGCAGCATCACAGGGCACACAAACAAATCTGGCACATCTTTTGGAGCCAATACATCACATTCCACCTGTTAGGATATTCTACTACCCAAATTCTTTTCATTGGGAGATGTGGCATCACACTTGGTAGCTCAACCAATTCAAATTTCATATCGGCATTTGTCTTCAAGATCATCTAATATATAAATGTACATTTGTAACATAAAACAAATAGCAGGGCAAAATAAGATTGATAGGCGTAAATAAACAGCCATACATCTCCCTCAAGAGTATGCTAGACATTAAATGTGAAGAGCTCTTATATTCTTCTCTTTCTAAGACTCTGTCCCCTCATTACTTCAAGTTCAAATACTTACAACACATCTAGGTCCCCTAGATTGCCTAGGATTCAGATCACTTGAACCTGCAAGTCCTAAGTAAACACCCAGCTACATTAAAAAAGTGTAGAATCGGATTTTAAAACATGATTTTTTATCATTTTTCTCCCAATCGGGCTTGAAAAAGTGCAAAACAAGCAAATAGGACTACCTGAAAAAGCAATTGGGCATAGGATTCGACAATTGAATTGACATTGAAAAGCGTTTAGCAAAGGTATTTATTATTTAGTTTTTCGCTTTTTTCAAAATTTCTAAGTTCAAACACTGAAAGCGTTGCTGTTACACTGCCCAAATTTTCTGTTCTTCAGATTTCCCAAACTCCCATCACTAGTATTGCAAAAAAAAGAGAAACATTTAAATTATTTCCTTTCATTATTTTTATAATTTCATTGTCAAATGCCCAAAACCCTGCTGAATTTTTTTTTCTTTGTTTTGCAACATACAATCAGCAATGGTAATGGAAGACATGGAAGGGAAAGACCCTACATGAAGCATGACAAGTTGGATGAGGCCAAGGGCACAGTGACACACAAATTGTGCAGATTATATATGAGAGGAGGAACCAATTAGTTAAACTTCCACCTTGCATAAATTGCTGGCCCAAGATGTAAAGGTGTGTCCTCAAATTCCCAAATGAGTGAGGAGAGAAATGAATGTCCTAATTTCCAATTATGAGTAAAAGAAACCAAAAAGGAAGACAAGGGAAGCAACAGTGACAATAATGACTTCCAAAGCCACCCTTGAATCATCTAAAGGATCTTTTATTGGCCCATGTATTCAACATTCCTCTGTTGAGGAGAGTTCTAGCTGACTACATTATTCACCAAATTTCTTTGTTCCTCGCAATATTCGAGGAACACTACATTCACTTGAAGGTACCTCTTGAAAAAGAAAAAATCACCATGAGGCTAGGATGTCAATGAAAACTTTTGGTAGTTCAATAATATACGTTAATGTAGTGAGCAGCCTATATTATGCATTAACAACTGCCAATGTAAGGTTAAGACTCCAACTATTGAGGATTTCAATGGTCCATTGCTAGAGGAAGCCATCAAAAATATACAACTTGCAGTGGATGATCCAAGGAAAAAAACAAAAGAAGGGCTGCAACATTTTATCAAATGGCAGGAACAAGACATTGATAAAAAATTTAGTGAGTTCAAAAGACACATTAGTGTTCTTAAAGTCCTTAGATGCCCTGCACGAAGTCAAGAATGATAGGACTTTGTGCAATATGTTGTAGGGGCTGGCCCACGAGGTTTGAATAGAGAATGTTATCCCAATCATCATGGACAACACAACAGCATATGTAGCTGTCAGGATACTTATTCAGAAAAGGTATCCCACCATTCTTTGGAGTCCTTGTGCTGCTAATTGCAGGGATTTAATACTTGGGGACACTGAGATAGTTGCAAAAATTAAAAGTATGGTTGAAGACACTAGACAATTTACCATAATCATCTACAACCACACTCAGGTACTTATTTGATAAGAGAGCACACAAAAGGCAAGGAGCTTGTGGAATCAGAGGTGACTCAATTTGCCACCAACTTCCTCAAATTCGTAAAGCACTATAACATCACTTTCTTGATCGGAAAGTGCCTTATAGTGGTAAGTTCTTCAGTTTCATGTTGATGAATTAAACAATTGAATATCAATACTAGTTGCACATCACCTTTAAACATTTGTATAATGATGCCCCACATATATTACTTCCTTTGTTTAACAATATCCCTATCAACTTAACTAAAATTTCCTCTTATTGATACTTAACATTTAGGGTTAGTCTTCCTCTTCCCTCCCTCTTTCCTCTTGAGTTACTAGTTACAAATCACCTATAAACATTTGTTGAATGATGGCCCAGGCCCACATATATCGCTTCTAGTATTTCACGATATCCCTATCAAATTAATTAACTTTTCCTCTTATTGATACCTAGTGTGTAGTGTTAGTCTTCGTCTTTCCTCCCGCTTTCATCTTAGGTTCTTAGCTTTTTAGGAACTACTATATTAGGGGTCGCACTAGTTTTAAATAGGTACTAATTATTGACTATTTCTTTTGCATAAGGAAATATTATTCAAACTTCTAAATATATTTTAGAACCTCTTTTTCTTTTCCTTCATATGATGAACCAGCCTCTAGCCAATCTCACTGCACTACAATATCTATAATCGATAGTTCCCTATCTATTCTTAAGCATTAACTTAAAATCTTTTTCTCTTACCATGGATCCAATAGAAAGATCCGAAATGGTGAATAAACCCAAGCGATGCATGCAACTGATCCCTGAAGAAAGACCACTGCAAGAAAGAAAACCTCTTCACCGTAGCCTCTCTAAATTTATCCACAATTCATGTTACCTGGTGGTAATGATTTGGGGGTCTCCACAAGTTCTCACACCACTAATTTTGAAACTAAGCAGCTCTTTTGTTGCACTTATACAACCTATACCTTTAGATGATCTAGTTCAAACTGTGAATCTTTTGCAAATATTTATTGTTTATAGTCTTTTTTTAAACTTATGGATCTTGCCTCATTCCATTTGTATAGCCTGCTGTCTTCTGGTTTTAACTGAGGTGACATAGTATTCTGCTGAAAATATTAAGAAAATTATCTTTATTGAAAGCAGCGACAGATT
Source organism: Thuja plicata (assembly GCA_018584345.1). Classification (NCBI taxonomy): domain Eukaryota; kingdom Viridiplantae; phylum Streptophyta; class Pinopsida; order Cupressales; family Cupressaceae; genus Thuja; species Thuja plicata. The sequence continues at coordinate 128,748 of MU223893.1, forward strand.
TTCACAAACCCCACAAACTATAAGTTGATGTGTAAGAATTCTGCTGAAGTGGATTGCCATTGTAGAAATGAAAAGAAATAATTTTATTTAACTCCATGAGACCCGATGATCCATGGAACCACAAATGTTAAAGCTGTTTCAACCACCCAAAGGGAGCTGATCTTGACCATAAATCTTGTTCATGTGCAATGCATTTCTTCTTGTATTGGTTTTAGTCAGTGATTTCCCAGGTTTTTTTATTCAAGATTCTCCATTTAGTTGCAGCATGAGATCTGCTTTAAGGTACTGGTGAGCTGAGCGTTCTGTGATAAAATGCTTCTACATTCCAATTCTTCCTGGGTGCAGAATATAAGCATTATTTCTTCCTATTCTTTCTTAGGAATCATCCATCTACATATATCACACCAGAGTGTATAAGAGCTGTTCCTTGTTTGAACTATGAGTATCTTCTGCTTCCCTACAAATTCTGCCATTATGTTTTACAATTTCCTCCTTTTTACAATGGGTTATTCAGAATTTTTATTTCACATAATATTTTGTTTCTTTTTCAATGTTTGGGCATTCAGTCAACGTAATACCACGCCTGCTCATCCATTTGATTTCCTCTTTCATCCACGTGCACTTATTGGTGTGTTATTCTTCTTCCATATAAAGTGAAAAATATTGAGAACGTCCACAAGACTAACACAATCAATGGGACCGATGAGAGTTTGCAATAGGCCAAGAATTATACAGGAACAGCAGGAGTAAACAGAAGCCAGTAAGGCTTCTTTCTGATGTTTGGAAAAAGGCTTAAGAATTAATCGAAAGAACCATTTTGCTTGGCATAATGCTCACAAAAAAGTCCGATACATCAATCGCACATATTTAACATAACCACAATTGAAATAGTTCAAAACAAGTGGAAACCCCATGATCAAGCAACCATTTTGAAATAAAAGATTTGCAAAAAGTGAACATACCTGGTTACGAGATCCTCCCGGCAAAGGAAAATGCTGTGAAGAAGGGCGAGAAGAGCTGTTAGCTCTGAGCTGCCACGAATCGTCCATGGCTCTTCTGTAGCTAAGCACTGGCCAAAAGGGGCCTAACGTAAACCCTGGTCCAAAATGAGCTCCACGGAGTGACAAGGACAATGGCAATGCCAGAGGCCATGGACACTACAAACGATGGTCATGTTCTTCACAGTCCAGCAAGGGCGATGGCGATGGCGATGGCGATGAGCCAGCAAGCCATCAAGGAGAGGAGTGGATTACGCCCAAACCCCAGCCATTCATCGACAATGTTCACAGAAAATGGAGAACACCCCAACACTTCGCGCTCGTGTGAACGCGTACTTTTCTATGCCTTTACGTGCAAGCGACACGTGTTGCCTGGTCAAAAGCTCCATCCTCCCTTACAAGTCTTAATCTGAAATCCTGACCGTCTGATGCCGCCAGACAGACTTTGTCTGAAACCGTCCGATGAAGTTGAATCGAACGGCTCTTAAATAGCAGCTAAGAAGCAGGGGACAGGATCTCAGTCGTCCAATCTTGTAACGTGGAAGAAGCTTATTGGTCGTTCTAAGTTGACCAGAGGCACAGTTAGTTGAGGGAGAGTTGACCTATGCTCGCATTCGTAGGGTAATAATTAAAATGAAAATCTATTTATAATTGCGCATAGTCTAGGGAACACGAGATGCTTGTCCCCATTGCCCACAACCTATGACCTCTCTTACCTTCTAACTCGCAATTTCAAATTTATTGTGGTTTTAGATTATTTATTTTATTTTGTCTATATGTATGTTAAAGAATGAAAAATTGTGTGTTTATGAGTTGTTTAAAAGCATAGTATCGTTGATTTTTTTAATCATAAAATTTAATTATCCTTTATATATTCAAATATTAGTTATCACAAAAATTTAATATTATAGCTTTTTCTTGGCATTAGTGACACATGTGTATTAGTTTTTTACGTTGAAAATATCAAAATACTAGCTCTTATGTACTTAATTTAATATTTAGACATTCAATCGTCTTTTAAATCAAACATCAAGTATTCATTATATATTATTTGGCTTTGCAATTGTTAACTACGTGTACATCTATTGAATGTATTGCTTGGAATGTCCTCCATTTATTAAAAAAATCCATTGGATTCATTAACAACACCTAATTATAATTAAGGAAGTCTAACGGATTCTCTATTGTCATAAAAGATTCCAATAATAGTTCTTAGCACCATCAAGTCTTTGATTTGTAAGTACGAACATAGGTGGATCTTTTTTCTATGGGTACTAAAACCCTAATTTGTCAAAGGTCATTATTGAAGGTTTCATATTTGAATTGTGCCCAAGTTCAAGGTCACAAAATAGAAGATCAAAAACATGAGCACAACCTCAATCTTACTTAAATTATCAAAACAAATTTTTTATTTTTGAGAATAGTTCGTTCTCTTTGGCTGAGAGCCAAGGATTGAGGGGTTTCCATTCCGCCAAATTCGCCCGGGGCACGATCCCAGCCTCATCCCTTATCAGATGTCTTCACGAGATTTGAACACTAGTGGGCTCAATGAGAACCATTGAACTTCATCAGTCGACCAATTCACAATTAATATTTTATTATTTTGTTTCTAATACATCTAATTTTAAGTAGTTATGAACTACAGTTAAAAAGATCAAATAAAAAGAATAGATAGTTATCTATCAACTATCAAATCAAAAACGTCCAAAAATACCTACTAGGATTTTTTAGATTACTAGCTTATATGAATTGGACAACCTCAACCAAATTCATATGCACTTGAATTAAGAAGTTTTAAACAAACTTCAAACTAACATCACAAAACTTTTCAAATTACCTTTTTGTTGTCTCCTTGTGTCTTCCTTGACATGTTCTCTTTATCTCTCTATGTGTATACCCTTATTTTTCTCTAGATTCGTTCCTTCATATTCTTAAATTTCTTTGTGTTTCTCCAAATCTCGCCTCCTTTTTATTACTACACTATACTTCCATAATCCCTTAGAGTGTTCTTAAAGCCTAATTTAGATGAGGACCAAATATATTTTGAAAAACCTCCTTCTCGTTGACTGTGTTGCTAGCACAATGCAACAATAGCAAAAATGAGAACGAATTCCCTCTATTGGAAAAGTAGAATTCATTACTCCAAGGTTCTGGAAGGTTGGTTCATAGCCGTGTGGAAAGGTCAATGGTAATAAAGTGATGTTCACAAGGAAGCCTTTTCTAGTAACTAAGCGAAATTACTAGATTTTGGCAATTTTAAGACTCTCTTCTTGTCGTAACACACTCTAATTTTTAGACTTTTGAAGATAAAGCTTGTGGTGGTCAAATCTGAAAGTGGAAACAACTAACTTTCTACTCTAAACTAACCATGATTTTCAAAGAAAATGCAAAAGAGTTAAAGAGATGCAAGTAACGAAATTTAAATGAAATCTAACTAACACATATAATGTTTTCTCAAATGAACACTTGCTACTACAAACAATTAGATTAGATCATTTAACCATGCAAATACAAACTTTGATTCCACACTTTATATTAAACGTGATACAATCATCAAAGGAAATTAGATAACTAATAATATCTCATAATTCATCAAAATCACATAGTCATTACCCATTCACACATGTGATATGGATTCCTCCTCTAAGAACAAGTAGATATGATCCAACCATGATATCAATTGAAAAAAACACGCATTTAGTAATCACCACCAACTAAGCAAATTGATTAATCAAGACTATGCAACACATAAATGGCTCTCAAACTTGATTTTCATTTCAAATTCATAAATTCAACAACTTTCACAAACTAAGATTGCAACACCACTTATTATTTGTGTTCAAATAAAGAATTTTCAACCCTTATTTTGAAAAAAAATCAAGGGTTTATATAGTTTTTGTATTACAAATTGTCAAACACGTAACTAGGGTTTTTAGGCATTATTTTGGGTCTAAATAATTTTAAAACAACAAATAAACTATCTAAACTACTTCGAAACTAAATAATATTGATGAAATGACTCCTACATGACATGTAATTTATTTTTGGTTCTTTATTTTCATCAATCCATGCCCTAAAATTATAGAAATCACTGGCAGATTTGGTAGTGGTAGTGTAGCTCAAACTAGACACATTTTGTAAGTTCTTTGGGGTTTTCACCTCTAGAAAAACTTCATTTCCTTGTTATTTTTACCCTAGGGTACTTCTCTAACTTTATTGTTATCAATCTAACATGCATTCAACCCTCTAAAAATAGCAAAAAACCACAAAAATGGGATTGTTTAGCTAGGCATGATTTTTGTTGTTGACAACCAAAAACTTATCAAAACTTCTCAAAACCACTTTCTTTTATTTACAAGTTTACAACTAACTCAAGGAATGCTTGATTGAAAGCCTTAACTACTACATTAATTTTATCTTTGACATGGGTCTTCATATATTTGAAGGTAACTTGGAGTGATTAAGTACTTTGGGGTTGCATTGTTGTCGGAGTTCGCTTTATTGGTCATTTGTTGGTATCTAGCCTATAGGGTTCATTCTATTTCTTATTTCATGTTCCTAATTAGATTGGATGATGTATTGAGTTGGTTATAGGTCCTTTCTTCATTGGAAGTTGCTCTTGTCATTGGTGTTAACCCTTTTCCTTCATAATTTTGAGTGCTTGATGATGACAGTGATAAGTATTGATGATGATCAGTGCAAGTGGCAGTTGGTGTATTCACTTTTGTGTCAACCATCTTCCTAATGTATGTTGCAATATGTTGTGTGGTGTTTTCCCTTTATTGATATGTGGAAAGTTTGCTTAATACTAGTTTCATATCATAGGCATTATTGTTCGGGTATTGAGGTGTTGCAGATGGTAGATGTTGTGCAAGTGTTCTCTCTATTGTGTTCTTTATGAGATGTTGTTATTGTTTTGTTGACCATATGTGTATCAATAGTATGTGGGTTAAAGATCAGAGTTAGAAGCATCAAGACAAAAATCATAAGTACAACATTATTAATATTAGGATTAGATGAATTGTACTAGCGCAGATGACAAAATGTTGTTGATGAACAATTGAGGTTTTTTTACCTTTGAAGAATGTTGAAGTGTGTGTTTGTATATAAGCGCTTTGGAAGCTTCTTGAAAGAATGTTTTGTATTCCTTCACATTTATTGGTATGATATTGTGTTTTGGAACATAGATTGTATGTTCTACATGGTAGTTTCGGTGTTTGCTATGATTAGTCTAGAAAATACTTCATGTTTCTCAATATTAATGTTTGAAGTGTTATGGCTTGGAGAGAATATTCATAATATATGTTTCGTGTGTTAGATATACTTTTAGAAATAAATGTGGATTGCAAGTATGTTTTTGTAGTGTCCCAAATTGTATCCCTATATAATTGTGTTCCTTAGTTAAGCCTCGTTTTATTGCCCAAGGCTTCTATACTCATTATACTTGATCCAACCTTGATTTCCCAAATATTTTTGGAATTGTATCACCCTAAAAAGTTAGTGCCCATAATTGGAGGCTCTAGGACCTATTAGACCCCATTTTGGTGATTTCGAGGTCCAAATGTTTGTTATCCTTAATCCCAACAATCTGTATTTTCTCTCTTTTCATCTTATCACATCCCCACATATCTCAGTAAAATTTGAGGTGATTTTACCTGGAACAAGTCGACTGGTCAACTTGTTATTGGATTTTTGAGCCCAGATTTGGCCCGATGTCAGGATTTTCTTCCAAGGCCCAGATCTGTGGTCAGCCTTGAAATAATTTGAATCCCAGAATGAGTATAAAAGGAGACCCTCTCCTCTAATTTTTACATGAAAATCCTTATGCAAGCAATATATCAATTCAAGCTCAAGCATTCAAGAAAATAAGCATTCAAGTTGTGCAATTTGGGATTTGGATTCAAGATTTGAAGGAAAGCACACAATCTAGGATCTCCAAGTCTCATTTTCTTTAAGATCCATTCAAGAAAAGGCAATCTTCTCTCATTGATGCAAATTTATCTCCCATGATGGCCAAGTAGAGGAATTGACAAGCAAGCAAGAAGATCCATACATCCATTCTTCTCATCTTCCTTCTCCATTGAGGTTATCAAGCATATCAATATTCAAGATCTAGGAGTGGAAATCATAGATCCATGTATTTTTTAGGTCATCCTTGATTCTACTATTCATTCCAAGATCCACACATACGAGCATCTTCATGAATTTGAGTGATTTCTACATATGTTCATGAGGGTTTTTCATGCAAGGTGAATCTAAAAATTATCTTGTTTACATTACTTTCCTTTATGCAATTTCATTTTAATTTCAAGGTTGATTCCTATATAGGGGTTTGACCAAGCAAACCTCATTTTGATAACCTTTTCCCCTTCTTTTTTGCGCATAGGAACAGGTTACGGAGTTGCAGGTTCAGATCTGGAAGGTATAGACACAGTCGTAGATCCTCAAAAAATGTCATCAGATTCAGAGTAGTTGGGAACAAGTCAAAATGTTGAATTGTACCTAGAATCTTGACTTCTTGTACTTTTTGACTGAAATTTTCATATCATACAGCTACAGATTCCAAAAACCAGATCTGAAATTATGACAAATTTTGACATTTGAGTGATAGTCAAATTCATATCTAAAGTTCAAACCTCCTCATATAGTTCCAAGGTTCACATTTCTTCCTCTTTCCTTGCATCTACTTTCATAGATCATGTTTCTTTATCACATTATCACATCATCTCCCCAAGTAATACAAATAAAAACCCTACATTGGATAGATCTCACATTGGCACCCTTACTCTCTTGGTCGTGCTAATCGAATTCCCTTTGTAGGGGATTTTGTATTCCTAATGTATATAGAATTTGGTATTTAGTATCTTCTATGATGTTTCATACCATTTTATATTATACAAGAATATCCATATCAAATTGGATCTCAACTCAAATCTAAGCCTATTTTTTCCTTTCAAGGGTGACTAGGTGGGTCAGGGGTGAGTTGGGTTGCCCCTAAACTAAGGTTTTCCCTTGACCCTGACAAATGGCCCCAAATTTGAATTGGATAATAGTCTTTTATTTTAGTAGGATCCCCAAATCCAAATCAGCCTCCTTCAAGTTTTGCATCCTAAAAGGACTATAAGAGGTATATAAACAAGGATACCTCCCTAATTTTGCAATCTCTTGTCAACTAGAATGAAGGAATCAAAAACAAGTATTTGAAATCATAAGCAATCAAGAAAAATTATTCTAGCTTAAAAAATAAAAGACAAAGAGTAATGTGTAGATCTAAGTGTTTGTGAAGGCATTGATGATCTTCTTATCCTAGATCCAATTTCAAAACAAAATCAAGGACAACTTCTAACATATTCATGAGAATTTTGACATCATAAAGGTTTGTGAAGTTATAAGAATCTTATCAAGCATATGCTACATATCAGCACACTTTCTTTTCAATCATTTTTATTTTGATTTCAAGGTTGATTCCACAACTGTAGTTTAACTTAGGAAAACCCCTTTTCCATAATACTTTCCCCCATATTTTTGTGTGTAGTAAATAGGCGGTGCCTATGTAGGATGAGCTACAAACATTTCTGATCAAAAGCTACAGTTTGATGGTTGTTTCGTAAAAAAGTACAGGGTCAAAAGCATGTGGACTCATCCCTGACCTCCTTGTCACCCATAACCTCCCATTTGAAGCCAAAATTTAGATTACAAATTATTCATTATTTATGCTTCTTAGATTTTGTCTTAGAATTGAGTTCTTCATTCACAATTAGTCTATGCATTCAGAAAACCCTCTCTTTTTTATGTTCTTGCCCTGGATCTAGAATTTTCCAATTTTATTTGCATATTCATCTTCCATAACAGAAAAAGATCATTGCATCCTCTCAGTGCTTGATCCTCCTTCATCCTAGGGGAACATCTTCCTTCTAATGTATGGTAGAAGATAGGTGTGAGCTTCCTAGTTCATTCATCCATCCTAGTGAACCCTCTCACATTCCATATTTTATTTCATTACATTTTGCTGATCCCAACTATCTTACATCCTAATTCAAATTTTTTTTTTATATCTAATTTGTATGTATATGTTACTTCTAATTTAGATGATTAGATTTGGTTTACATGTAACTCATTAGGTTATATGTGCAATCATGTATCGAAATTTTGATTCATATTAGATCTTGTTTTTCATAAAGTTTATGACTACTTGCTCTTTATCCTTTCATGTTAGATCTTATTTATATTATTGTATTAATTTATTTCATGCAATATTTAAATGATCAATTTATCAGTAACTAGAATTGTTAAGACATTCCCTTTTTTTTCTTGTTTTGTGTATGAGTTTCATGACTTTGATCCCTACATATAACATCCTTCTGAGAAGAAGTTATAGACATATGGGTTCCCTAAAAGGTGTAGCTCTTAAGTCCACTAACATTCTACATGGGAATGTACCTGATACCTCTATGCCTACCAATGTCATACCTAAAATTGTTGAATATTACTCTTCTCATACTTTAAATGATGAGAATGACTCCATAACAAGAATGTCTCATAGCCAAGTGGAAAAACTTGTCAATGATTTGATTTAGATTGAATATTGGATGGGATTATAATAGTGTGAAATAAGATGGAGCAAGAACGATCTGGAGGAGGGGAAAGAGCGGGAGGTGGTTTTTTCAGTTCAAGTAGGGAGGGAAGCTGGGAGATGAAGGTTCTACAGTGGGATCTACGACAGGGAAAGTGAGATTTGATGTTAGATCATCGTCAGATGATGAGGAAAAAGCTCGTGGGTCTACCTTGGTTCCATCTAGCAAGGACGACAGTCCAATCATGGGGCCAGAGGTGGAAAAACTTAAAAATCATATGGTTGATGATGAGTCAAAGAAACCGCTAGAAGGTAAGTCACATGGATTTTCCTCGATTCTAGGTAAGGGGAACTGGTCGGATCTTTTCGGGGTTAAACCCACTAGAAAATCTTCATTCCCAAAGGTGAATATATTATCAGATCCACTTAAGGGAGATTTTGGCATTATCATTCCTGACCTGATTGTTGATCATACTGTGTCAATCATGGCTTCAACCTTGGTTGGAGATTTTATGGGTCCACGACCGAATATTGACCTAGTAAGGTCCTTTGCAAATAAGAAATGGAGGCTCAAAGGCTAGGTTGGCATCGCTGCTATGCCAAAAGGATTTTTCTCATTTGAGTTCTCTAATTGGGAAGTGTTGTCAATTAGTATTATGCCTATAGCTTGATTTGAAATCTAGATGTCCTGTTGAAACATGGAAATGTTCTCCTTGGTGGAAGAGAGAACAAGTCTCTGGATTCTAGGCCTATTCCTATTTGATTTGGAATATCACCTAATACTGATTGTCTTGGTTTTTTTTTTTTTGGAAAAGAGAGTAGGATAACTAAAAATGAATACTAATTAAGAAGGTGATACACCAAAATGGATTGAGAATCTGTCAGAAATATAAATTTGTACTTATAGGGTATACATTACTAAACTCTGCAATAACATTCACTTCACAACACCTAGGATGACCTAGAATTTACTATTAGGGTTTGTGCCACAAATGGAAATAATTCAGCCAACAGACAAGTAATTTTTGCAAAAGGTTTATTCTTTATAACTTAGAATAGGAATTTGGAACAATTCACTAATCTATGCTTGAAAGACACAATACACTTAAATGCAGAAAAATTGGAAGGATTGATAGCAAAACTCAGAAAATGTATATGAATAATTGGGCCAACTTTATTATCTTTAGAATCTGCAAAAATGGTTAAAACATACAAGGAAAACGATGCAAAGGAACAATATGTTCACTAATACCTCTTATTCCCCAAATTTTGAACCCCTACAAATGAATAAGAAGTTCAAATATATAGCCTTAAAGGCTAATTTTGAAAATGGAATATCCCCCCAAAAGTCCTCCTAAACAGATAGATACCCCTGAATTTTAGGCTCAAACGATGCCCACAATGTAGCCTCCAAAAATCCCTCCAAAATAACCAAATCCCTAAATTTAAGGCATAAGTGATGCCAAAAACCTAGCCCTCCAATAGTGTTCTCCTAATGTTGATATTTAAAAATTACATTTTTACAATATATATCAACATATTACATAGCATATCTAAAATATATCCCAAAACAACCTAAAATGTAAACCCAACCTAAAACCCTAACTCGAAAGCATGAGTAATAGCCCATCAAAACTGACATCCTATCCCTATGGTCAACATGACCCATTTCAAAATATCTATCACTGTCATAGCATGTGATGAAGTTGTCGTGGCACTTGAAGTGGGGTTATCGTGGCACCTGAAGTGGGGTTGTCGTGCACTGTAGTTGGACAGAGCTTTAACTCTCTCTGTATCATGGACTCCAAAGTTTATCACATTTCAACATATGCATTTTTTTGCACTTCATTTGCATTTTGTAGGTTTGGGAGAAGAAAGTTAGGGTTTTTGTTGCCAAGCTTGTCTGAACTCGAACTCCATTTTGTTGTTTTATGATATGAAACTTGTTTACCATTTCAAGATTCCTCTCTGTGATTTAAGGACTGGAACTGGTTGTTATTTTTGAATGTGTCTTCATTCTTTTGAGTAAAAACTCATACTGTATCTGGAAGTAAAAAATAATAAAGAGCTCGGGCTCTCTCTGTCATATATCTCGACTTGCAACTTGGGAGACTTCATGCCATAATACATGGCATTATGCATCTGCACATTTTTAGGTTGAACTCGAGCTCTTTGTTGATTATAGAACTTGAACTAAAAGAGCTCAGGCCCTATTACCTCTACTGCCTCTTCCTACACTTTGCATGCCATCATATGAGAACTCGAGTTCTTTGCATGTTTGTCGCGGCTTTAGTTTGAACTGGAGTCTTCAAATCTTGTTATACTCAACTTGAAGTTGATGAACTATAACTGATTGAATGTTTGAATACGTTAAGTTGATGATCATGCAAGGCATTAAATTAGTTAATGTATTATATTGTCATTGATGTCAACTTGATATAATCTGCATGGTCATGAACATACTGTAGACACCCTAAAATGGACAGGCTTGTGACTTTACATTAAAAACCCTAATTTTCATCTATTAATTAATGGTTTCTTAATCATTAATTAATCATCTATTTTCTTCTAAATTCATTTCTCAAATC